>BDJD01001522.1:98735-187054 GCA_002564525.1 Rosa multiflora
ATTCCCTAACACCGGGGTCAATATGGTCAATGTAGACTGGAACAAAAAGCAGCAACGGAAACCAACGTTGGATTTGGCCACGAGCAAATAGGGTCATAGGTCCACCGCAGATGAGGCGTCAGTTAAGGATAGAATTGAGACGACCAACCAGGCCTCACCCGTGATTCTGTGCTCGCGATGTAAAGAGGAATGTGGTATCCAAATACCGCACGAGGAAGTCAAGTGGGCCTCCCCGTCGCGGAACTATCAGCCTACCAGCCCGAGAGAACGGGAGAAAGTGACATCACCATCATCCCCCAGAGACTCCAATTTATTCCTGAAATTAAAAGCAACCGCCAGCGGGCCGAAACAGGAAAAGGTCAGAAGCGGCTGCAAAGATATTTTGACGAAGTCCTATATACCGCCTGCATCAGCTAATCCTATCAAAGAAGGCAGATGGTACACCAGGGAAAAGGGGAAGGCTGTGGAGATTAGCCCATCCCGGAAGAGGAAGCTACAGCGCAGGTTTGGTGAAGCCAAGCGCACTCTAGAGGCTTTAGACCAGGGCATGATCAAACCTTCCCAATTGGTCAAGTCGCCCGAACAATACCAGAAAGAGATGGAAGCTCTGGCCGCCAAACCATTGAGACCTCCCCGTGGTCTTAACAAACAAACAGATTCACTAATGGGGGCTTCAAAGCCCATTGTGTTTTGCAGGATTACTAAAGAGAGCTCACCACCTCCTATCCGAAGGGAAAACTCGCCAACTCGACGTCCGCATGTCAGGCGCAGGCTTTCCCATGAAGCATCGGTGGTCAAGGCTTCGGTCTTTGACAGGCTGGGGGGCAAGGACAGAGTTGTTAACACTTTGCAATGGCGACCCAAGAAAATCCAAAGTGTGGTCATCTCCGCCCCAGAGGAGCCTAGGGAACCGGAAAACCCTAAGCCGGTGGTAGCGGAGCAAGAACTCAAGTCACAAGGGCTTGAACATTGCCAGGTCAAAGGCCTCACGGAAGGATCGTTAGTAGATTGCTTGGCTCGGCAGTTCCAAACTGATATCCCGTTGGAAGAACCCAGGCTAGATTTGGATGCCGAAGTAGAGGGGACTGAGTCAGCTGACGTTTCTTGCAACATGGTTTATGTGCTCCCCGCGAAATATGCATTGCCAGTCGCTGCTCAGGATTGCGTGGAGACAGAAGAAGAGGGTGCGCAACCATTGCAGGTCACTTCAGCAGCCGCGGCACCTGTAGAAGACGGGGCCTCGCCAGAACCAACGGAGGTTCCAAACAAGGGGTCACTTATGCACTTCTCTAAGCCAACGCCAGCCATGGTCCAACACATGCGACCGTTATACATTACGGCAGACATCGGCGGTATTAAAGTCAGCAAAATCATGATTGACACCGGAGCGGCCGTTAATGTTGTCACCACTAGGACCATGCACTTACTCGGAATCAAGCGGGAGAAAATCCAGTCCACGACTCTCGCGCTCAAAAATTTCGCGGGAACTGTAACCAAAACCCTAGGGTTATTGTTTTTGCGTATTAAGGTCGGACCAGCAGAGGTGGTTTATGCCTTCTTTGTGACGGATTGTTATGCGGCCTACAGTGCCATTTTGGGTAGGGATTGGATCCACCGGAGTTACTGTGTGCCCTCGACACTTCACCAAGAGTTGGTTATGTGGAATGGAGAAACAGACACGGCAGAGGTGGTCCAAGCAGATCCCCGCCCATTCCCGGTCTCCGCAAATTATGTAGATGCCAGATACTATTTGGAACCTATCACTCCATTGCAGGTTAGTGGCATCGATGATAAGGGCCGCCCCACAGGGGTGACGGCCTCTGAACTGGCACAGTGGGGTCTCACGCTCGCAAAAGAAGGCTTGGAACGGCCCGGCCACGCTGTGCCCAAACCTTTAACAGATTAATGGATTACGACCTCGCTGAAGAAGGAATAGAAGCCTTCCACTCGATACATGAACGGCTGTCATCATACATGGTGGAAAAAGAGGCTTACGATCGCATCGCGACCTTAGAGGTCGTTAATGAAGAACTTTCTGACCCGGAGGATGCAGATGAAGTCCATATTCAGCTCGCCCCGGCGGCGCTGGACGATACACCTCCCAAGGTTAAAGACCCTACTGAGAAGGTCAACCTGGGTACCGTAAGTGAGCCTATGGAGGTATCTATCAGCGCTTACCTAGAGCCTAGCGAGAAACAGAGGCTCATCGACCTACTGCTAGAGTTCAAGGATTGCTTCGCGGAGAAGTATGAGGACATGCCTGGCCTGTCACCAGATTTGGTTTGTCATCAACTACCAACTCTTACTGACAAGAGGCTCGTCAAGCAGGAACCTCGACGAATGAATTCAGAGACCCAGATTCTGGTAAAGGAAGAAGTAGAGAAAATGCACAAGTCAGGCATTATAAGGGTTGCCAAGTATAATCAGTGGCTATCTAATATAGTGCCTGTCCGGAAGAAAAATGGCAAGATGAGAGTCTGCGTTGACTATAGAGACTTGAATCTCGCTACACCTAAAGACGTTTACCCCATGCCGGTCGCGGATATGTTGGTGGATGCGGTGGCAGGCCATGAATTGCTGTCCTTCATGGACGGTACTGCAGGATATCACCAGATTCCGGTCGCCGAAGAAGACAGACACAAGACTGCTTTCCGCTGCCCTGGCTTCGCAGGGGTTTTCGAATATGTGGTCATGCCGTTTGGCCTGAAGAACGCCGGTGCGACGTATCAGAGAGCCATGAATTTGATCTTCCACGACATACTCGGAAAGGTTTTAGAGGTATACATTGATGACGTAGTCGTCAAGTCTCAGAAGCGAGGGGATCACATCGCGGATCTCAGGAAAGTGTTTGAGCGCATGCGCCGACATAGACTCAAGATGAACCCGGCCAAGTGTGTGTTTGGGGTTCAGGCAGGGGACTTTCTGGGGTTTATAGTCCACCAGCGAGGAATTGAGGTCCCAGAGGACAAGGCTAGCGCAGTCATTAATGCATCTCCCCCGCGGACGAAAAAGGAATTACAGCGTCTTTTGGGTAAGATTAATTTTCTAAGGCGTTTCATCTCTAACTCTGCAGGAAAAATCCAACCATTCTCACCTTTGCTGAGATTACAAGGGCAGAATGAGTTTGTGTGGGAACCCAAACATCAAGAGGCTTTCTACAGTATCAAGGCCTATTTGGCAAACCCACCAATCTTGGTTCCACCCAGAACCGGGATCCCGTTAAAGCTGTACATTTCAGCAGCCGACGCCTCCATTGGCAGCCTGCTCGCTCAGGACGATAAGGACGGTGTCGAGCATGCCATATTTTATCTCAGCCGTACACTGACAGACTGCGAGACAAGGTACACCCCTATGGAAAAGCTGTGCCTAACCCTGTACTTTTCAGCGTGCAAGTTGCGACATTACATGTTATCCTTTACCACTTGCATCATCGCTCAGACCGATTTGGTCAAATACATGTTGTCCCGGCCTATCTTGAGAGGCCGCATTGGCAAATGGGTATTGGCGCTTTCAGAGTTTTCACTCCAATATGTACCCCAGAAGGCTGTCAAAGGGCAGGCTATCGCAGATTTTCTAGCACACCATCCTCCGCTAGAAATGCCCGTACTGAAGGAGTTAGAGATTGCCTGCAACACTACGACTCGACCAGATAAAGCGTACATCCCTGAGTACGAGGTCTGGTATCAAGCTACAATCTCTCTACAGCCTTGGGTGTTATTCTTTGATGGCTCAAGAACAGACACTCTGGCTGGCGCGGGGGTCGTTTTGGAGAACCCGGCCGGTGATCGTTTCTCTTATTCTTTCCAGCTCACGTTCCAATGTACTAATAATCAGGCTGAGTATGAAGCTCTTATCATTGGGCTCGAAGTCTTGTTGGAAATGGGCGTCCGGGACATTCAGATTCGCGGCGACTCTCAGCTCGTTATTAATCAACTCCAGGGAAAATATCGCTGTGCGAGTTGGCTGCTCATCCCATATCTGAATCGCGCCATTGAGCTTCTGGACCAATGTACCGATGTTGATATGGAATATATACCACGTGAACGTAACTTTGCAGCTAGCAGCTAATGAGCTCGCTCAGTTGGCTACAGGCATTACCCTGAAGTACGGAGTGCGCGAGCGCATTTTGAAAGTTGAGCGTCGCACACTACCTTCGTGGCTTGCTCGACCTGATCCGCCAGACGATCCCACGGTTGCGGTACTAGAACGTATTGATGTAGATTGGCTGATTCCACTGATTGAATACCTCAAACAACCAGACCCCAGAGCTGACAGGAGGGTTCGTTTCCTCGCATTGAATTACTTCCTTCGAGGCGATGAGTTGCGACGACGTGGGGAGGATGGTATAGATTTCCGATGTGTCTATGGTCGCGAAGCCAAGAGATTGATGCGCGAGGTGCACACGGGGATATGTGGATCTCATCAAGCTGGACCTAAGATGCGTTGGCTTCTGCAACGTCATGGCTATTATTGGCCCAGCATTTTGAAGGATTGTATTGCATTTTCCAAAGGCTGTGAGGACTGTCAAGCACACGGTCCAGTCCAGCATGTCCCTAACATTCCTATGCAACCTATTATTAAACCTTGGCCTGCGCGAGGCTGGGCACTGGACTTGATTGGGATGATCCATCCTCATTCTTCCCTGCAGCACAAGTTTATCATCGTCGCCACTGACTACTTCACGAAATGGGTTGAAACAGAGCCTCTGAAGGAGGCCTCAGGCGCTACCATTCGCCAGTTTATTTTCCGTAATATTCTCTGCAGGTTTGGTATCCCTGAAATACTGGTTTCGGACATGGGGGCAGCGTTCATGGGAGGCCCCGTCGAGGAGCTGGTCAATGATTTGGCATTCAATTCATACATAGCACTCCGTATTATGCTCAATCTAATGGTCAGGCGGAGACTAGCAACAAGACAATCATCACCTTACTAAAGAAAATGTTGGTAGAGAACCCTCGACAGTGGCATGATACTTTGTACGAGACACTTTGGGCCTATCGCACTTCTAAACGTAACCCCACCGCCACGACGCCGTACGCGCTTATGTTCGGACATGACGCTGTCTTACCGTTAGAAATTAATGTCCATTCTCTACGAGTCCAAGAACAGCATCATTTGATTGGCGAAGATTATGTTCAAGCAATGTGGCAGGAGCACGAAGACTTAAGCGAGCAGCGCTTGGCCGCTTTGGACAATTTGGTGATGGAAAAACAACGTATCGCCAGCGCCTATGATAAGAGGACGCGGGGTCGTAGCTACAAAGAAGGTGACCTCGTCTGGAAGGCCATTTTACCCTTAGGTGAAAAGTTAACCGGTCGCGGTAAATGGACGCCACGATGGGAGGGGCCCTTTGTTATCCACCGAATATTGGAGCGCGGCGCGTTTCACCTCAAAGATGTCGATGGTGACATCCATCGCAGCCCTATTAACGGTCGTTTTCTGAAGAAATATTATCCAAGTGTCTGGGAGTTTGAAGACCCTCTCGATCCTGTTCTTGCTCCGACTGGGGGGCAACCTTAATCTTCATCGGCTCGCATCACATTTTACCCTTAGGTGAAAAGTTAACCGGTCGCGGTAAATGGACGCCACGATGGGAGGGACCCTTTGTTATCCACCGGATATTGGAGCGCGGCGCTTTTCACCTCAAAGACGTCGACGGCGACATCCACCGCAACCCTATTAATGGTCGTTTTCTGAAGAAATATTATCCAAGTGTCTGGGAGTTTGAAGACCCTCCCGATCCTGTTCTTGCTCCGACTGGGGGGCAACCTTAATCTTCATCGGCTCGCATCACTTCTCTATGATTATTCGGCCTTCTCTATGTGGCCTATTGTTTTTGTATCTGCTCCCCGCTGAACATTGGGGGGCACCTCCATATCTAGTAGAGCCTATACAAGAGGCTTCATTTTGTAACAGCCTATACAAGAGGCTTTGTTTATGCTCATAATTCATGTTATTAGTCACTTGGTTTTTTATTCATTATCTTGACAAAATGTGTTAAGGATAGATACAAGAGGCTGTGTTTTAGACTAATTTTTGCAAATTTTGTGCAAATTTTTTGATCAAAGCAGGAATCTTATTCATAAAGTGGCTTTGCGGCCAGAAGCATACAACAGAATAGAGCAGCAGTACAATTTCACATACGATTACAAAAGTGGCTCTACAGAGCATAAAAGTTTAAAGTGTTCGTTGCGGCCGCGTGGAGAAGGATCTGGACGCTACCACCTTAGAGCATTCTTCCCCCTACGGTCAGATCCTCCTCCGATCTGAGTCGCCACTGCTGTTATCGGTACTAGAGGAAGAGGGAAAAAAGAGAGCCTTCATACCCCTTCCTTGGGCCTTTCCTCCGGGCAGGAGTTAGGGTCCGGAGCAGGCGCGACTCACAACCACATCTACCTCCTGGGGTAAATCAGAAAGTGCGTACCCAGGCCCCAGAGGTAGACCGCGGAGGCAGAAAGGTAGGCCTCAAAGTGGCCTTCCTCCCTTCCTCCACTCGCTCCTCGCGGGCAGTCTGAAAAGTTGGCCTCCTCAGAATGTTGTTCTGCCGCGTTAGGAGTGCGGCATGTTCTTCAGTTTAACTGAGACTGGCAAGTTCATCCAGGTTCTCAGAAACCAAAGACATGCCGCCGGACCTGAGATTAGGCCATGAGGCCTACCCGGGTCTTGAGATTAAGCCATGAAGCCTAAGAATTTGTGGCTAAGGGTGAGATCACGGTGGGAAGATTTTAGAAACTGAAGAAAGAGCAACAGGTCTTGCGAGTTTATCTTTGAAAGAGTCATGGTGGTTTGCTCGTCGCTCTTCTTTGGATACCGGTATTTATAGGGCCAACCTCACACCGTGCGGTAAGCAGTTGAGACGCTTTCAACGCCATCAATAAGAGAATCAATGCGGTTAAATGCTATTATCTCGGAAATGGAAGATATTGGAAACGCGTGGGAAGCAGGACGGTCTCCAAGGAAGTAACCGCCCAAAATGGGATTATCTTTTCAGCGGTTTTGCTTTTCATTAATTGTCAAACTCTAAATGCTATTTGGGCCGAGCAAAGCAGGCTAAATATTATATATATTAAAAATATCCTTATGCAAAGCAAAATGGGCCTAAAATAAGAGGCCTAAAGTTTTCGACCCGCATGGGTCAAGCGAAGCAAGTGCTCATCCAGGCGAAAGCTAGCGTCGGCAGCAGTGCGCTCTGCTTGTCGAACTGCTTCACGTGCTTGAGCCAAGTTCTGAGACATCGCTTCTAAGGCCGTTAAGGGCTGTTCTATCTGAGGTTCCTCTTGCTCCAATTGGGCCGTGACCGCCACCAATTGGGCCTTGGCTTCGATTAGTTGGGCCTGGAGGTCTTGAGTATGGGTCCGAAGGTGGTTCTGTGAGATCCGCAGGTCCCTGACGCGAAGAGCTTGATCGCCTAGAGAGTCGCGAGATACCTCTGCTTGTTGTGCAAAGCCGCGATAGTGAGCCTGGACATGCCTGGCCTGTGCGGTCACGGTCGTCCTTTCATTGATCCGTGCAGGAAGATTTTGCAAGAGCTCATATATCTCAACAAATTCGGCTTCAGTGATGGTACGTTCGCGGCGAAGCACCATCAGATACTCTTGAGCTCTGCCAGCTGCGCCCGGCAGTAAAATGTCAGGACCCAGGAGTCGCTGCAGATTGTCCCTCGCTTCATCTGCGACCCCTGGGGGAACCACTTCGAGTACGCGAACAAGCCTTTCCAGCCTATTAGAAGGCTCGGGAGGAGGAACGTCAGCAATGGCGTCAGCATCAGCAACAGCAGCAACAGGGTCTTCCTGAGGCTCGACGATTGAGGCCGCGACCAGTTCCGACGCTGCATTTATATCAGCGCCTACTTCTGGAACCTGAGGGGCAGGTTCCTGATTCGCCATACCTTCACCAGCGGGCTCAGCAGGATCAGCGACAGCGACCTCCTCAGCAGGGACATTGCTCTGCAATGAAGAAGGATGGTCAGATATACAAAGAAGAACAAGAACTGAGGCATTAATTTTGGACTTAGAATACCTCTGCGATAAGGGCTTCGTCTAAGACATTTACCGGCGCGGGCTCTTGAGCTACCTCACCAGGATTGGGATCGGGTGATACGTGCGCTGGCGGTTGTGCAGCGATCGGATCCTCAGGTGGTGCGTCCGGAAGGGGTGCATTTTCCTCCGTGTCATCGGAACTATCCTCTATGATCTGCACAGGAATAGAGGCTGAGCCACCATCAGTGCTGACAGGAGGTGGAAGATTTTCAGGGTCCACAGGTGTTGGCGCTTGTGAAGCAGTCGTTCCTTGAGTAGCAGCTGAAGAGCCTTCCCCAGCATATGTAGATGGCTTGCGACGAACCTGTGAAGGAAAAGGTTGTGAAATATGGACAGAAACTTGAATAATTTAAGCTCCTTGCTTCTTACCAATCGGTCAGCCATTGGTTCATCTCCTTCCCAGGGGTCAGCATGAGTGTCCGAGCGACTGCGTTTGCGAGCTATAGCGGCCATGACCTGCTGAAAGCAAGAGGTTAGAATTTAACTCACAGAGTATGGTCCTGAGGATAGAGGGTTCTTACGGTTTGTGGATCGTCATCATCAGAAGAGGAAGAATCCTCGGCTGTAGCTTCAGCAAGTACTGCCTTCTGTTTTCCAGATTGTTCAGCGGCCGGGGAAGTACTGGTTATGCGGCGGCCAGGGCGCGGCGCACTCCCCTAGTACAAATAAGTATGAGTAAAAAGGGAAAACAATGAAGGAGTTTGCAGAGATTAGAGTTGCGATACTTACTTCTGGAGGTGGTTCACGAATTACAATGCCAGCTTGGGCCGGGCGAGGAGCTCCCGTGGGTCTGACCACTTGGAGGGGTCGAGGCCTGGTGGCGTCTTCAGAAAAGCGAGCATTTCAATGTCAGCGGGATATGGATTCCTGAGCTCGCCAAAGAGAGTAGCGAAGAGTTCGTCATCCGGTTGAGTCCAGCAGTTGACAGAGACTTCTCTCCACCAAATCTCATATCCTTCTTCGGTCCCGTCTACAGCGTCGAGGTTTTGGGCCCAATCGGGGAGATCGACCAGCGCGAGCATGCTTTGTGCTGGCGGGGGTCCGGAAGGTGGACCGAATCTTCGCCAGGAAGTGTTGTAATTCCAGGCATCATACAGAGGGACTGGTACCAATTGGACAAGGCCGAATTGGCGGGCGAAATGATTGGGAGCATAGAGCTCATAGCTGAGTTCCTCGGCGGCAATCCTGATGTCTGAACAGGAGACTGCGCGGCGGAACGCCAGGCGAGCTCGGTCGGGATAGCGAGGATCGCCAGGGAGGAAGCCATATTGGAGCACAGAAGGGAATCTTCTTCCCAGAATTAAGTCACAGTATGGCATGTCGTCTAGCAAGTACAGATAAGAAAAGCACTCAGAATAAGGGGGAGATGAGTACTTATCCTCGCGGCAAAACCATCGACCTAACAACTGATCGGCCGGCGGGGATAGCAGGATATCTTCACGGCGAAAGAATTGAAAGTATGTTTGGATCCAGAAGTCCAAAATCCAGAAGGGGCCGGAAACGTTGATCTCGAAGGGATGCATCGTCGCTTGATACAGCATGCGGTAAAGGGCCCCCAATACCGGTTGTCCGAGCCCGATGTTGTGGCCGTTGTAGAGGGCTGTTGCTAAATAGGTCCAAGTGCCAGTGGGCTTACAGGAGGAGGTGCAGAATATGAATTTACCCGGTCGCATTGTGCTCCCGGCTGTAATATGCCAGCCATCTCGGGTATGAACCACTATGAGCGCTGCGACCTTGCTGGGCCATGGTCGAAGTAAAGTCGACAGAGTCAAATTGACCATGCACATAGGGCTCGCCATTGATGGGTAGGCCAGTGATGGCGAGGATGTCCAACAGAGTAATGCTCATTTGACCAAATCTAAAGTCAAATGTGTTGGTGGCGGTATTCCAGAAACAGAGGAAAGCAGCGAGTGGCGAGCGATTACCACCACGAGGAAGATGGAAGCACAAATCAATAGCGTGGGTGATACCTGCTGCATTCCAGCGACCTAGATCCCGTGCCCGTGTCTCGCGATACCAAGAAGTCTCCTGTGCACTAATGGAGGATGGCCAATTCCCTATCTTGGCTCGGTGGTTTTGGGCACCCCAACCGCTAAAGTCTCCGGGAGTCCTTCGGAGGACTGGAATGGGCCGGCGGACAGGAAGACCGTATAAGGCGATGGCATCGTCCGGGATAACACCTTGCGGTGCAGGGCCTAACCCGGTGTGGTGGTCAGAGAAACGAAGGAGTAGGGGTCGGTGAATAGTGGTCTCTAGATGAATGCGAGCACCAATGCTGGTGCCCCAGGTCCGAGCAGCCTTTTTGTTTAATTCTTCTTCCTGATCGATGATGATTTTCTTAAGGGGAGCCATTTCTGGATCGTTTGCAAAGAAGATGGAGCAGAAGTGGGTTTTTCTGGGTTTAAGAGTCTGAAGGGGTTTCTGATGTGACAGGGTTGCGGCTATGAGTTTAAATAAAGAATTTTGTGAGGGAAACGATGCGACAGAAAGCGTTTCACAAACGAAAGGACGCGACCTCCATTAATGGCATCGTTTCAAGCGACCGACACGTCCTTCTAAGTCCCCTTCAATCAGTTGCATTTTAATGGGCCTGATTTCGGGGCCTGGGGGGCAATGTTTGAGCCCAAAAGTAATTTTGGCAAAATCCGTTAGTGGGTCTGAGCCAGTGGGCCGATACCTGCGTCCCAAAAATAAGGCTACACGGATTTGGTTTATAGTTTTGCTCATCCCGTGTTTCATAAGAAGATATCATCCTTAATTGCATGAAGATACGAGTGCTCGTGAAGGCGCGAAGATATATTTTCAATTAATACGTGCATATCCTACTGCTTGCATCCAGCGATTACATCTAGGATTCTAAGAGGCAATTAATCTTTGCCTATACTATAGCGGCGACAGAAGCGGATAATTATTTATCGCTCACGATAATATCAAAACTATTAAGAGTTTTGATTTGATTCAAGGCCAATAACTGTGGCCTAAAATATAGTATTCCTTTCATATTAGGAAAGTGAATCTGCAGTAGCCTATATATAGGGGCTGAAGACGATACAGAAAGGCCCTTCTCTCTCAGCAATCAATCCCAGCGATTACAAAGCCTCCCCGGAGCAACCCCTCAACCTTGTTGAACCCCGGTGACCGCCCGCCAGTCCTAGTCTCCTCGCGAGCCGACTGTCAGCCTCACCAGATCAACCCGGCGACCGCACTTCCAGTCCCAGTCTCCCCAGGAGCCGACTGCAAGCACAACTACCACTGTTACTTCCAGAGAAGCAAGGGTAACGCCCTCGCAACCCAGCGAAGCTAAAGTCACGCTTTAGCAAACCCGTGCTTCTCTCAACTTCCCAGTGATTGCTCTGCTTAGTCTACAACACTAAGTATCGATTTGGTGAAAGCAAAGAGACCACAACCAAAGCCCTTACCCGCGTAAGGCAAAGAAGTCATTTTCCGAAAGGCAAGAAAAGAACCCTGTGACGAGGTTGGTGCTCTCCTCGTCCACAGCGCTTGAAGAAGAAGTCAGGTCACGGGACTACCCCAACGACTGCACCCCGCGGTGCTGGCACGCCTGCGCAATCACTCGCTCAAAAGAGACTGTTTGCACACCAGCTGGTTTTGGAGCCAAACAAATTCAACCCTACTAACACGATTTATTTTGTGCCTCACATAATACAAACTTACCAGCATCCCTGTAACGTTCCTCAACAGCAGAATAAGCATGTTCCGGCACAAGATTAAACTCCTCTGTTTCAACACATGGCTGACCATTTGGCCTGAAACCATATCAACTTCCAGTTCACTCATCTACTTCGTAGTAAAATAAATTGAGCAGAGGTTCTATATTCAGATCAATAATGCAAACACTAATCTTATATAACTTGCCACGCTCAGAAATTGGAGTCTGCCACCCTGCCTAGATTATAAACTCCTTTTAACATGAATCTCAGAAAGAAAGAACTAAAGTTCAAATATAAGACAGATAACACTATAACAGTAATATCATCTGATCAGCATCAGATAAGATAGATAGTATATCCATCCAACTGGTTTTGGGTAACCCAACTAAATGTACTATACTATACGTACTTAATCTCAGAAATGCTTCCTTCGATACAATACATAAGAATTGCATCCAACACATTCAAAATTTACCGATCTAATTCAGTAAACAATAAGCCATTTGAAGTAGTGGTATTTGTAGTGATCAATAACTCTCATACCATCACTGTGTGCCATATACTTGTTAACTTGTATCGGAACCTACATAGAAGAGGAAAAGGCTAGTCGATTACTAAACTGTAAATTATTAGTTCACTGCATACCAAGACTGACAAAGTAAAAGCACCTTCAGAAAGGTTTACAACTACTAGTAAGTCCTCACAGTGAATGAGTCTAGTCTATTGAAGAACTGTTAATTAACAGAACCACTGATAAGGTTTAAAAAAAAAAAAAAAAAACGTAAAATCCACAGAGATAAAGTAACACTTGAACAAATCATTGGCACTCCTGCAATATTCGCGTACACGAGAACAGACATATTAGAGAGACTGCTGTTACTTTACTTCAAGCTTCTCATTTACCTTCTATTTTTTGGTATCACGCGTGTGCAATTGCTACCTATGTCATCAACAGAATGCCAACCCCAGCCTTGAAGATGAAGTCTCCCTTTGAACAGTTATACAAGAGTACTCCCTCTCTAGAAATACTCAGAGTCTTTGG
Organism: Rosa multiflora; assembly: GCA_002564525.1. Classification (NCBI taxonomy): domain Eukaryota; kingdom Viridiplantae; phylum Streptophyta; class Magnoliopsida; order Rosales; family Rosaceae; genus Rosa; species Rosa multiflora. Next base: position 111,488 of record BDJD01001522.1, read on the forward strand.
ATGTGCATGCTATCCACTGTTGAGTTCTCATAACAACAACAAGCTTCAACCCAAGACAGTACAATCCATTTTTATTGGATTTGCAGCAGGTTACAAAGGCTATATTTGTTACAATCCAACTAGCAAGAAGTGCATCATCTCCAGACATGTGTTCTTTGAAGAAAATAATTTTCCATATGCAGCCAAGATCTCAACATACAGGCCAATCTACTTCATCAACACCTTCAATCAGCTCATGCTCAACACTTACTCAGTCTCTTCATCATCAGCACCAACCTGCACTTGTCCAAAACATCATCACAACAACTCAGGTATCTTTTGCTACTGAGAATTCTTCTGCAAATAATGATACTCCATTACCTGAGACTACACATAATGTACTTGTTGATTCTATATCTCCTCCATTAGTACTGTCTGTATCACCTAGTTCATCAAATCATTCTTCACATAATCTACCATCATCTGTTCAGACTTTGCATTCCCCTTTTAGTCATGATCATCATACTGTCATTAACTTTGGAGAAGCCTCTGCTGGGACCGTCACACTTGACACTCACCCAGGAAATGGTTCTCAGTCGTTTTAGATTGTGATCACACTAGAACAACAGCTCAAGTTTCAGAAACTAACATCCTGCATCCAGTTCAAGGACTTACTAACACAACAGTTAATGATCACACAATGCTCACAAGAAGCAAAAGAGGAATACTGAAGAAGAAATGATTTCTTGCTGTGCTTCAAGACAAGTCTACTGATCTATCTACTGTTGAACCACACAATTATAAAATTGCTCTTACAAATCCTATCTGGAAGAATGCCATGAAAGAAGAGTATGATGCTCTTATGAAGTAGCAGACTTGGAGTCTTGTCTCATTACCCTCTGATAAGAATTTAGTCTCTTGCAAATGGATTTTTAAGATAAAAAAGAATGTTGATGGTTCAGTGGCTAGGCATAAAGCCAGGCTAGTTGCTAGGGGATTCTCACAAGAGTATGGAGTAGACTGTGATGAAACCTTCTCACCTGTTGTGAGGCACACTACTATGAGGCTTGTAATTAGTTTAGCTGCCTACTTAGGCTGGAAACTTCACCAAATGGATGTCAAAAATGCCTTTCTTCATGGCATTCTCAACGAAGAAGTCTATATGGTTCAGCCTAGTGGTTTTGAAGATGCAGCTTATCCTCATCATGTCTGTAAACTTCACAAATCACTTTATGGTCTCAAGCAAGCTCCAAGAGCCTGGAATGAACGTTTCACTCAATTTCTGCCTTCTCTAGGTTTTGTTTTCTCTTATGCTGATCCATCCCTTTTTGTTAAAATCACTGGCAGCTCCATGGTATATCTTCTGCTCTATGTTGATGATATTATTATAACAGGTAACAGTGAAGTACTTATCTCAGAGATTAAGCAAAACCTTCAATTTAGAGTTTGATATGAAAGACCTTGGTGATCTGCATTATTTTCTGGGGTTGGAAATTGAGTATGAGGATGGTGGCTTATTTGTCTCTCAGCAAAAGTATGCAAATGAACTCATACACAAAGCAGGTCTTGATGATTGTCATACTCACTTAACTCCTTGTCAGTCTGGTGTCAAGTAATACAAAGATGGTGGCACTCCTTTAAGTGCATCTGATATCCCTCATTTTCGAAGTCTTGTTGGCTGCTTGCAATACCTTACATTTACAAGGTCTGATATTGCTTATAGTGTCAATTCAGTGTGTCAATTTCTTCATTCTCCCACAGACTCTCATCTTCATGCTGTAAAAAGAATCCTCAGATATATCAAAGGCATTGTTGATCATGGCATTTATCTCAGGAGGGGTGATTCTTCAAATCCTAAGTTTCATCTTCATGCTTTCTATGATGCAGATTGGGTCGGTGATCCCAATGACAAAAAATCCACTACAGGCTTTGTCATCCTTCTTAATCAGTCTCCTATCTCATGGTGTAGTAAGAAACAAACTGCTGTTTCAAGGTCTTCCACAGAAGTAGAATACAGAAGCATGGCAGACACATCTTCTGAACTACTTTGGTTGCAACATTTGTTCGAGGATCTTCATTTATGGTTAGATAGTGTTCCCACGCTTCATTGTGATAATATCTCTGCCTTAGCCCTTGCTACCAATCCAGTTTATCACTCCAAGCTTAAACACATTGAGGTTGATGTTCATTTCACTATAGAACAAGTCAAGGCTGGTACTATTCGATTACAGTTTGTTACATCTCACGAGTAGTTGGCTGATTTGTTCACTAAGGGCCTCTCCGCAACATGTTTATCTCTGTTCCAGCTTGATGTTAGCATCCTCCCAACAGTCATCTCCATTAGTTTCTCGTTATTTCTTAGCTTTCTTAGCTTAATTAGAGTTAATTAAGGTTAATTAGTTATCTGCATGCTTAACTCGTAATGCTGTCCAGCTGTGCTGCACGTGGCATGTTCTCCTACAAACTGGAAATGTATATAAATAGCTCACCACCTACTGTAACAGTTTAAGACATTTTTCCCAAAGTTGGTTAGTAAAAAAAATCTCATTCTCTCTCTCTCTCTCTCTCTCTCTCTCTCTCTCTCTCTCTCTCTCTCTTCTCTCTCACTTCCTCTAAGCTCAGCTAACAATTTCCATGACCACCGTCCGACCAACAAGTCACAACAACCAGCAGAGAAAGAACAAAGCAGCAACCTGGTTCAACACCTAAAAGCCACTTGCCAGCCGCTTAGCAGCGATGGAAAATGAAGATAACACCACTTGTGTTTTCATCAGTTGTTATGGCTGAGGAGCCGAGTAATTTGTCCATGCAGTTGCTCATGGTGTAAGAGTGGCCGACGTCCTCGGCCCTATTTAAGACATGGTCAATAGCCTCTTCCCCATGATGGGGATTGTGAATGACCAAGGCATTTCGAAACCATTGCTTGCAGTGTGCAAGTAACTGAGCTAGTTGATGGCATCTTCAGTGCAGCATAAACCACTCAGTTGTGGATGCATGGTACGTCTTTCTGGCATTTCTTTAACACATGGTCTGAAATCTCTTGTTCTGGCTCCGATTTAAAATTTCTCAACCTCCTCCCACTTTCAACCCCGGCCAGTTTCTTGATATGGCCTAGTTGATCTCCTAGTTCATATACCCTTTTCCAACAGCGAGATATTCATTGGCAACAATAATAAGCATCTTACTCCAATGCTATTTTCTGATTCTTTAAGAATATGATTATTTCATTTTCCCAAAGAAAAAGTTGCACAACTCAAAGCAAAGGCCAATGCATGTTGAGATGGCCACTAACAACATTTCGTCCCTCCAGGCAATCATGACACATATTTGGCCAGTCGCAATACGTAGCATGCATTTCGATCTAAACCCTAATCAGGAGGCTACTTTTTGGTTACGGCAGGGATGAGGGAGAGACTGAAGCCACCATTGCCGAACGAATAATTTGGGAACGCAATTTTAGGGGTTACTGTGACGTCCACTGCGGGTGAGGTTCTACACAATGGACTATGTTGGGCGGCTTTGCATATAAACTAAGTGATTGCTTCCCTGACAGTTGAAAAGGTGAGGGAAAAATGAAAACGAGGAGAATGTTGGAAAATTTGGTTGATGGATGCTACTACCGTCACCAGATTTCACCTCCTACAAGATCTCAAAAATACAATATATTAGTAACAAATAATAATCATAATATTATTGTCATAATAGATTAAATAACAAGGATTATAGAACTTATCTCTTGGATTTATAGGCTTCCGAATGACACATTACTAGAAAAGAGTTTAAGGTTGAGGCGTGTAAACACTGCCCTTAAGAGTAGATATCGCCCCTCGGAGACAATGTCTCAGTCTAGCAGGTTTGTGGCGCCCTACCCTTCAAGGTACAACAACCCCGATCCTTGTAGGTGTACACTCACAATACTCGGATCGTATCGAATAGCTTGAAACTTTCTTTTGATGGAATAGATAAATTAAAGGAAACACATGAGTACTTTGAGCTCGGAAAGGAAACAAAGGAGATTGAATTTCTTGTTGTCTATTTTGATTTGGAAAGCTAGAGATTATATAGGGCAAGGATGATTAATGCAATAACAATTTGACAATAGCAATTAAGCTTTGTAACTTATGTAACAGAAATGAATATAATGACATTGATTAGGAAAAATCAAAACCGAAGGTATCAAATAAGGAATGAACCCTAATATAATTGTAGAGTTAACCAAATGAATAATCCAAACCGATGAAATCTTTGTAATAATCACAATCAAGGAGAGTTAATGACACAAAAATAATTAATGACTGATAACAGTTCAAAGGAGGTTTTAAAAATGGGTCCTTGACCAAAAGCAACAAAATTGGCCAAAATTATCACACTTACCCCAGCAACAAATTTTTGTTTCTACTTACCCTGTTTAAAGAAAAATGACAGTTATGCCATTCACTTAATTAATTAATTACATCTGCCTCTATGTCTGTCTCCTCTCTCCACGATCTGAACTCTCTCTCTCTCTCTCTCTCTCTCTCGCGTCTCCTCAGCAACCTTTTCATGAGACGACAGCCGACAACGGGGATTGGGAGGAGTTGGAGTGGACGAAGGTATGTGGTCGAGGACGAAGTGGCGCTTGGATTGGATGCTAGATTTGCTTTTGAGGAGGAGGCGGAGGCTGAAGTCGGCGAGGACTTTCTGGGGAACGCTGTGGATGAAGAGGAAGGTGACGACGACGACGAGGACTAGTTCGATTTAGAGAAGAATGTCATCTACCATATGGGTAAACATTTTGGATCGAATCTCAAGTTTCGATCTCTGTGTGTGGGAAGTTTGAATTTGAGAAATGTGAGAATGTGGGATGTGGACTTGAGGGAGAAGAAGTAGAAGAAGGAGAAGACTGAAGAAGAGTCCGACTGTTGACTGGAATTTTATTTGGCGAGATATTTAATGAAGCGGCCTTCTGGTTGGCTAGCTCGGCTTTCACAATTTCACCTACGCAATTATTTTAATTGTCCGGTAAAGTGAGCAATAGGCTGCCAACAAGGGTTAGTTCAGTTTTCAACTTCGGATGTGTGTGTTTGTGGTTGAGTCCCGATTTAAATTTAATTTCCGTTGTTAGTGCTCTGTTAAAGGTCTACTGGTGGGGAGTGGGGACAACAAATGGCTATTGTGGGGCAATAGACGTCTATTGGAAGGCAATAAACGTTTTGAATTGATGTAATTTTTTTTTTTTTCCTTTAATCAAAGTTTTATTTGTCTAAATCCATGGAGATTAGTTCCCATTTCGGCGACCGAAAGTTCTATTGGGGGGAAATATATGTTTTGAATTGTTGTAATCACCTCGTTTTTTTTTTCTTTAGTCAAAGTTTATTTGTCTAAATTTAGGGAGATTAGTTCTCATTCTGACTATCGAAAATTCTATTGGGGGGCAATAGACGTCTATTAGGAGTCAATTGACTATTAGGGCAATAAACGTCTATTGGGGGGCCTTCTGAGTATAACAATGAGTGCTGCCTTGATCTTAGCCTCATAGCTAGGAAGCTCACCACGGACCCACGGTGGCGCGGTTCATTGTGTATGCATGACAATGATTTTGGTGCTGTGCGACGTGGAACAATATATAATATGTTTTTCTTTTCTTTCCAAACCGTCCACCGCCTAGTGGCTACAAGCTTACATCTAGAAGCCTGTTCAATCTCAAAAGTTATGTTATATTTAAAATTTAACATGGAAGCATGCCTGGAAAATTTGGTGAAGCCGATGAGAACCACCCGGGATTTGGCAAAGATTTAATTCTCTTTCAGAATAAAAAATAGACGCGGCTTCTAGAAGGGCTGACATGGATAAATAACAAACCATTTTTTTTCGTAAAGCATTGGCATACAATGGATGCTTCTAATTAGTGGGTCCTGATTCTAATGATGAGGTAGAAATGATGCCATGTGATTTTTGTGTCAAAAAAGCATTCATTATAAAACCCTTTGCCTCAAAAACTTCAAAAAGAAGCACACCGTTGCGAGAAAAAAGTAAAATAAAATTAAAAAAAGCACACCAACCAAGAAATTCCGGCTCCTAGTTTGGTTTAGTAGTACACCAGCCTCACCATCCTTAATCAATTTTATTAAGGGGCTGTGACCACTTATCCAATTTCAGCTTAAGAATTGTCCACTTACTCCACTAAGAGTTTTTTAACCTTATTTACCCAATCTAATATCTATTGATAGTACTGCCCTCATTTTAATTAATAAATTACACTCATCTATCTCTCTCTCTCATACTCTCTCTCTCTCTTCGATCTATTCTCTCTCTCTCCTCCCCCCTCACCGATTTCTTCTCTCACCGGAGACTGAATCCGACAACGCCGTCATTCCACCATCCCGACCGTGCCAAATAAAAGCGCCGCCTCCTCCAAGCAAATCGATCCCCAGCTTGGATCTGTGAAACCCAGTCCAGATCGGATCAGTTCGATTCGATGCGATCCAGGCCGCCACAGATAAGACGTCGCCAGGCAACCCTCGAACCTGCACCTCCAAGCCATTCCGCCGATGAGTACAGCGAGACAGCAATCCAAACCCAACTACCAACTCGATCTTCCCATTCCAGCCAGCCACCGTGATCTCCTCGACCCGAACAACCATGTCAATCGAGGAACCAGGCCTTGCACCAGACCCACACGGTCCGCCATCCGACACCGATCCTAGCCTGATTCGACTCCACTCCCCTTACACAACCACTCCCCGACCACTCCTGCACCGACCTCACACTCCGGTGGGTGCCCATAGCACTTTTTTTTTTTTTTTGGTATACTGTGAGCTCCGATAATGGGGAAGGAAAAAAAGAAAAAAAAAAGTGAATCAGTTGTGTCTGTAGTGTAATCATTTTGGTTTTGGGTGTTTATGCAATTCACTTGAGGGCAATAATATGATTATTGGAGAGTAATAATATGATTATTGGAGGGCAATAATATGATTCTTATAAGGCAATAATATGATTATTGGGGGGCAATAATATGGTTACTGGGTATTATTAGGGGGCAATAAATTCAGATACCGGAATTTGGTCACCAGTCTGGTAACCGGATTCTGAATTCCGGTGACCGGTGGCCGGAGTCCGCCATCGGAGTCCCCGGCCGGCCACTGGTCACCGGAGTCCGGCAAGGTCTCTGATGACTTCTCTCACTAAGTGACAAAGAAGGAGAGGGCAAAATTGTCCCAAAAATAAATAAATAAAATACTTAATTGGGTATTAGGGAAATAATTTCTTAAAGTGTTTGGGTAAGTGGGCAATTTTTAAGCTAAAATTGGGTAAATGATCATTTCCCCTTTTATTAACGCCATGGACCAATTGGTCTTATTTCTCACAAAACTATGAAGACCCCTGTGACCAAAGACCAAGTGACCAACAGAGTATATTAACGAATAATCAATTATTATTTAGGGAATTAGAGAAACGTTTAGGCCTTAACTTTTTCTTGCCGTCACCCTTTTCCTGTGACCCACAGCTGATGTCGGCCATGCCAGCCAGAGTCGATCACTATAAAAAGGGAAGCACAACACACAGTTTGCACATCTATTCCATTCCATTCCAGTCTCTCTAGCAACAAATATCCTACTAGCTAGCTAGCTCGTAATGGGTTCCATGACACTTCCCAAAGAGCTTCCCAACATCAATTTCTCCCTCCAAGACTTGAAGCCTGGCTCAAGCTCCTGGGCTTCGACCTGCAAACAAGTCCGCTATGCACTCGAAGAATACGGTTGCTTTGTGGCTTTGTACCAACAAGTTTCCCCACAGCTCATGGACAATATCTTTGGCCAATCCAGGGATTTGTTCGATGTTCCCCTTGAAAACAAAGTCAAGAACACCAGCGAGGAGCCTTACCGTGGCTATATCGGACCAAACCCGCTCATGCCGCTCTATGAAGGCATGGCCATTGACAACGTCACATCCCCACAAGAAACTCAAAAGTTCAGGGACCTCATGTGGCCTAATGGAAAGACCAAATTCTGGTAACGTATACCTTGCTACTTATGTTCAGGGATCTCATTAGTTATAATATATATGTGTCATGTATGTGTACCGTGTACGTTCTTTTACTTGATATCAATCAATTAACTTTACTTGGTTCAAATTAATGATCGATCGTATGTGTTGCTTATTTTTGCTTGCAGTGAAATCACAGATCTGTTTGCCAAGTTGCTCGGGGACTTGGAAAACACAGTGGAAAAAATGATGTTCGAAAGCTTTGGGGTACCCCAAGAGCAATATGAATCGTTGGCGAGTTCAAACAGTCATCTTCTTCGTTTTCTCAAGTACAGGACACCAGAAGAGAGCGACACAGTCATAAGGTTTCCGAGCCACACAGACAAGAACTTCACTACCATTGTTGTTCAGCATGATGTCGGTGGCCTTGAGGTTCAGACTAAGGATGGTGATTGGATTAGTGTCGAGTCTGCACCTTCTCAGTTCCTCTTCATGGCTGGTGATGGACTTCAGGTACTTAAAAACCGTACCTATTCCATTAATTTCCAAATTAGAGCTCTCTAAGTTATAACAAGTATCCTAGTTATTCGTATACTACTATACCATACATATATTCCGACATGGAAGACAAAAACAAATAATTTGTTGTCCCTATAGTGAGTGAGAACAAAGAAGGTTCCGTCAATCGGCTGCTCTCTGCAAAACAACGAAGCAAATAATTATGCCTACTACAACATATATCTGGCCTCTAGCTTTAAATTAATCAAAATTTTAATTTTCAAGCTAGGTAAACGACCGTATACGTAGGTTTTTTGTCACTAGCTAAAACATTAAACTATTTTTGAAAGTTTTGATTAAAATAATTTGAATAGTCATATATTAATGTAATTGATTTGGTAATAGGTATGGAGCAATGACAGAGTGAAAGCTTGCCACCATCGAGTGAAGCACTGCGGGGACAAGACTCGATACTCACTGGGAATGTTTACGTTTAACAATGGAGTATTCCAAGTACCCAAAGAGCTAGTAGACGACAGCCACCCACTCCTCTACAACCAGTTCGACAGTCGTGGCTTCATAAGATTTTACACCACAGAGGAGGCCAAGAAGGCAAAGTCACCCATCAAAGCCTATTGCGGTGTTAAAAACTAACTGATTTGAATTGGTTCAGCTAGCTAGGAATCAGGATCCATGTTTTGCTTTGCGATCCAATATTTATGTCCTTTGCTTTGTGGTTTAAATTAATTATAAGTGGTTAGGGTTCATTGTCTATGTAATATATATCATCATCTATCAATCTATTAAGAAATAAGTTATGTATTACGAGTATACAAGATGGTTTTGAGTTTATCTCTGCCAAGAATTAATCTATATATCAAAACTATCACAATTATATAGGGCTGACAAGAAAATACTTTAACCATAGAAAGCTTAATGTTAAAGAAGAAGAATCACATTCACAAAAAACTTGACATTACATATATACAAGAGTTATAACCATAGGAGCTTTAGTGTTCAAGAAGAACCAAGATTATCAAAAAATTGCTTTAGAAAGATTCCTAACTTATAGAATACATCTTTTAAATTAGAATAATTTTAGGAATGATTAACATTAAATACGGTATTCAATGTCATATCAATTCCATAATTTTATGTGGGATCAATATAGTTTAAGGAAGATATCTATACGGGGTATATTAAATACACTTTTAAGTTATTAATAAAAATATTAATTATAAATATCAAGGGTTGAGATCATCTTATAAGTGTTGGGTCATTTACACCGTCGGTGCATAGAATAATTTCCAGAAGATATACATCAAATATGATATTAAATTACTAATCAGATTGCTAATTTTAATCCTATTAATTCTTGCCTTTTATGTGCAAAGACATTCAATTAGTCATGTAAAAAAGAAAAATTAATGAGAGTTGAGTCAGCAAGATGGAAAAGGAAATAAATCTGTGGCAGCTGAGTCATTGGACCGTAATTAACAAGAAAAATTGATGCAGACTATAATCAATATAGGATCTAGCTTTTGGACTTTAATCAAATTAACTATAAAAAAATTATAGTGCAGAATTTTGACCGTGCGAGAGAATGTTATTAATTGAAAAATAAAAACTACATTTAATCAGGGGGGGGGGGGTACGTAATGAACCTTTCCCCCCAAATGCATATACAAAAGTAAAGAACAAACTCAACAATAAAATAAACATGCAATGCAATACAATACAAGAGCATAAACCAACTAAATCTAACTTTATGAATCCGTGAAGTTTCGAACTCTTTAATTACCGATTCATTGTCAATAGATTCAACATACTCTTTCTCAATGTGAAGGACCATACAATCATCGAGAAACTCATCTTCCATCTCGCTTCTAAGTTTATTCTTAATGATGTTCATAGCTGGAAATGCTCTTTCAGTGGTTGCCGTAGAAACAAGAATAGTCAAAACTAGACAAATTAATCTATAAAACTGTAAACACGAAAATCTGAAAACAAACCAAATGCAGACACGTGTACAAAATAATAATTTTATTAATTTAAGTGCGGGTTACAATCTTTGGTAATCCTCTGATTCTATGTCCGACGATGAATTTCACTCAAGGGCTTGACGCTTGATCTTAAGTGGTACAATGATCACGAGAGTTGACACGTGACGAACGTTTTGACTTGAGGTTGGCGAGGAACCGGTTATTTGGCAGCTTGAGGGTTCTTCACACGAGCTTGGGAGGCTTCAGAAATTTTGAGAGTATTTTCTTCTCTTTTTTTGGCTGAAGTCCTTCTCTTGATTTGAGAGTGGGTATTTATAGTGTCGGCGTCTCTCTCAATTTGGAATGCCTTGATGACACGTAATTAATTGTATTTTCCTTAATAACATAATCAAATCAATCAGCCTTAATTTACTGATTTAATCACGACCATTAAGCAATTAGCCAATCAATTTTATGGCTGATCTTAATTGTATTTCATTAATAGCATAATCAAATCAATCAGCTTTAATTAACTGATTTAATCACGACTATTAAGGAATTAGCCAATTAATTTGATGACTGATTTTCATCTTGATTATCAATTTAAATAAATTGACATCTAATTAGCAGACGAAATTTAATACTTGATTTGACTAGGAATCAATTGATTTAATTTGATTGATCCGCTTTAATATCAGCTGATTAAGTCTGAACAAATTTATTTATTGCTGTCGGACTTTTTGTATGCTTCCACGTGTCATTCCCTGAGTCCGCTTGGTTTTGCTTATTCATAAGCCACGTGCACATTTTGTGGGACCCACATGCCGAATAAATTTGTTCGGTCATAATTTCAAGTATTGACCGAATTATTTAATGAATTTTATTTTCATTAAATTTTTGGTGTCTACAAATGCCCCCACTTCAAGGTGCGCCGTAAACATGTTGTCACGTGTTGGAGGTGTGACTTGAAGTTTGAATTTGACTTCATTTTTTTTTTGTTCATAACTTGACGCGGCACTTTGCTTCACTGTAGCCAACTTCTAGAACTTCGAAGTTGTAGAGATTACTTTGAAATCTTGATTTAAGATTGTAAAGAGTCTCCCGAAATCTTGATTTAATTTAGAGATTCTCTTGCAATCAAGATTTAATTTTGTAAATATGGCAAGGACTCCAAATGAGCAGGTGACAAAGCCCATAATGTAAGAGTATTTTTTTGTTAAATATTTATGGAATAAATCCTTAATTTTTCCGAATAAAATATTTATTCACAAAATTTCAACAATCAATATATTATGAACAATTCTTAGGTTCACCCCTGGGTGAACAAGCATATTCACCCCTGTTATCGATTAACTCACTTTTATTTAATAAATTTTTAATCCAACGGTCCATATCTTAAATTAGCATTTAAAGATCATCTCTGTAAAAAATCAATCGAATCGGAAATCGTTTAATTATCTAATTGAATCAAATAAATGGACGGTTCTAACAACACTTACGGCTATTATGATGAACCGTCCATGTATTTCATATAAATGAATAATTAAAAAGTCTTCAATTTGATTGATTTTTTACAGAACTAATCTTTGTATTACATTATACAACTTGAATGGTTGGATTAGAAAATTAAAAAGTTATTATGCATTAATCATAAGAGAGGGTGAATATGCTGCTTCACCCCAAGGGGTGAACCTGAGAATTTATCATATATAGCAGAAAATTTAGAATTCCTGCCATATTTTCTAGTCTTAATTAAGAAATTAATGAAGTGAGAAACCCTAGCCTTTTAACATAAAAGGACGGCCTCCTTTGTATTTTGAACACAAACGACTTGGGCACTTGGCTGCTAGCTCTCAACTTTATTGCTTTTGTTGCCTTTTGTCTTTGCTGTTGCAGAAGATCATCAAGCAAAGATTATTTGTCTCTACACGTTTCTTCATTATTAATTGAGATGGCTGTGACAATGTGCTGACTTTAATTGCTTACTTTTTTTTTTTGTTTACTGACGGGGCTTGCTGCACGTAGCTTGCTGCTCTGTTGGGATCTTGAATTGGGACGAGTCGTTGGTAGTGGCAGAGGCAAATTTGTGGTATTAATTCATTGCCTTCCTCTGTTGCTTAGCCATCCCTCCACTATTATCATTGTTTTTTTATATACATGCCATGCCTTTATGCTATCATGAATTACCCATGATTCCATCTTCTGACAATGGTAGAGTCGTAGAGACATATATGAATCTATATGTACGTGCAGCCCATAGAATTTTTTTTTTGGGATAACAATCAAAAGCATGATTCCTCCATTTTTTTTAATCATTCTTGTCGCATGAACCCCTCACCTTCCTCTTCTTCTGATGACGTCCAAGCATGGCTCACTCTTTTTTTTTTTTACTTTCTCTCACATGGCCCCTCCTTCTAACAATATATATATGCTCTGACATAATTCCATGATTCATCCTCTATATATGGGTTGAGGGTGCGTCTGGGCTACGCTGGGCGCAAGTTACGCCCAAGTGGGATCGGGACACGTGGCAGCACGGCGTCCTTTGAATTCGAAATCAAGGACAGTTGTGTAATTACATGGGAGACGAACTTTTGCTGATGAGCAACTTCCGTCAGTGTGAAAAATTAAGGGCAGCAACGTAATTAGACATGGAAGAGGTAAAAGGTGTAGTAAATTTTGTAGTGAACGAGAAGTAGCCACGACGGAGTCTTGCTGCAGAAGCAGCCACGTCTTCAGAGTCTTGCTTACAGTGGTGAGAGGAGGTAGGTAAGGAGGATACTGTGACCCGACATCGATGAAGTTTTTTTCCGAGCGCGGCCAGACCGTAGAATCCAGAGGATTTATAGTTCGACAGTTTGTTTGGATAATATCAGGTCGCTGTAAGCAGTGTCAGATTTCAGAAGTGTTTAGATCCGGTAAGTAAGAAACCTTTATGTCAATGAAAGTGAATCTGGATTTGGAAGGTGTATATACTGATGAGATGCATACAGGGGATTAATTGCATGTGTTTGCTTTGTCTGATTGATGGGTCGCTTGATTTACTGGGTGTATGCATTATGTGGGTGAATTAACCCTTACCTCATTTGTACGGACTCTGAATAGCAGAATCTTTGAGAAGCAATATATTTTAAGCAATAAGCATGAATGCAGTATCAGAATGTTTATTGGGTGAATGAATTAGTGTTTAGGAGAACCTCGGTAGTACTCTTAGTAATATAAATTTCGGAGCAGGGGATTTATTTTTGTATTAGGGGTGTCTTTAGATATGTTTTGGTTGATGCTGTTATTGTTGATAAGATGATACTGAATACAACTGAAGACAGATAAATGCAATTTATTTCGTTGCGTTGGTTGTTTCCTGTTTTTGTGGCTCAAGTGATACAGGTTCAGTGATACAAGCCACTCCCACCATATAGTTACTGACCATCACCCTTTTATTGTAGGACAAACTTTGATTTAGAAGAACTGATACTAAAGCAGACTGATACCGAAAGTGTGTAGTAAAGGAAATGCCGCTGTTATTGCAAAATTATTTGGTTCGTCTGAACAGGTGAGAATCACAACATTCAACATCTTACAGTTGAAATGTCAGTCCAGTTTTATTATGCGTTAAGTCTGCCTTGTTTGCCTTGTTATTGATCATGTACAATACATGAAAAAGAATATCAGCAGTTGTATAGCAGTTATAGAATATTAGTAATTGTTTTGGTTGAGACAGAATAATTTGTATAAGTTACATCCGCCATTAAGTTAACTGACTGAAGTACATGTTATAACTGGTGTACACTGTGAATCACAATTTGGTTGAAGTAGGTAGTGAAACAGGATAAGTACCTATACTAACCTATTGCTTGTTCGGAACATGCATTTCAGAGTCCTTACACTGTGTGTGTGAAGTACAGATTAGCATGGAGTCAGACGAAGGGGGGCTTCGATACTCTGACCATCTATATTTTGATTATTCCACATCGGACGGAGAGGAATCAGAAGATGAATTGTCCAGTCGGTTCGGACATGCATATGAAAGAGCACATACAGATGAGGCAAACTTGAGCGGAAGACCGACAGAACCAGGTGGCCCCAGGACTGAATCAGCTAACCACACAGACTCCGCGCAGCATAATGAACCTGGTGAAATGAGGACATCACCTGGTAGAGAACCAGATAAAGTAACATCACCTGATGTAGCCGTTGATGGGACTGATTTTGTGAGCAACACGGGGACTATGCAGCTTAACGAGAAGGATTTTGAAGACCTGACAATGGATGATATGAAGGCAGTATATTTTCCAACCGAAGAAGAAGCAAAAAAGTTCTACAGACTGTATTCACGAACCGTTGGTTTCGGCATACGGAGGGGCAGGCGTGAGATGGAAGGGGATGAATTGATTGTGAGGAGGTAGTGGGTCTGTTTAAAAGAAGGAATGTCAAGGATTAAGCCGAGGAAGGAAAATGGTGTGGAAAAGGACAGAACCCCCAAGAAGCAGAACATCGGCGACGCGAAGAAATCGAGGAGGAATATGATACCATGGGGGAGGAGATACACTAGAGTGAACTGCCCAGCTGCTTTCAACGTACTGTATTGCAAGGATAGCCAGCTATACAAGGTCACCAGTTTTGTACGCGAGCACAATCATGATCTTGCCATGGACCATGAGCTGCAGTTCTTGCGGGCAAATCGAAAGGTTGAAGAGAGACCTGTTAAGCAGGTGGAAAACCTGCGTCGCGCAAAAATTTACACTAGTGCGGCTTATGAGCACCTAGTAGAGCAAGCTGGGGGGTACGAATTTGTTGGGTTCTTGACAAAAGATCTGTACAACATTCTTAATAGGAAGAGGAGAAAGGAGCAGGTCGATGGAGATGCACAGGCTGCTTTGACCTGGATGAACATTAGGGGAATGGAGTCAGGTCAGTTCTGGTACAAGCACATCACGAACGAAGAAGGCAGACTAGCCAATCTGTTTTGGAGGGACGAACAATCACTTTTGGACTACAACGCATACGGTGATGTGTTAGTTATGGACAGCACGTACAAGACAAATCTGTATGGGAAACCGCTTGTTGTATTTGTTGGCTGCAACAATCACAGGGCGACTGTTGTGTTTGGGTTCGCCCTTATACGCGATGAGAAGGAGGATACGTACATGTGGGTGTTCAAGAATTTTCTAGAGTCAATGACCTATAAACAGCCTGTATCAGTCCTAACTGACGGTGACGAGTCGGTCAGAAATGTAGTAGTGCGTTTAATGCCAGCAGCTCATCACAGGCTATGTGCGTGGCACATTGGAAGAAACATAGGGCAAAATGTGAAGGATGATGCAGCTCAAAAACTTATTGGAAAAATGATTTATTCGTCAATGAGCGTTGGTGAATGGGAGTCCGCCTAGCATTCAATGGTGGCTAGACATGGCTTGTCTGACAATGCATGGGTGGCTAGCTTGTATAACAAACGGGAAAGGTGGGCGGAGGCATTCTTCAGAGGGCACTTTTTTGGTGGAATGTGCAGCACCCAGTGTGCGGAAGGCATGCATTCAAAACTGAAAAAGCAGATTGGGAGGTACACCAGGCTGTGTGAAGTAATTCCAAGAATGGAGAGGACACTGGGGTGCATCCGGAACCGCGTTCTCTATGATAACTTCTTGTCTAGAAACAGCGCACCCCTGTACGAGACGCACATGAGGGGCATTGAGGAAGATGCATGCATGCTTTTCACACATGACATATTTGTCATGATTAAATCTCAGATCATGTTTGAGAGGAAGTTTGTTATGGAGCGTGAAGTAGCCTTCACTATTTCAGACTCCGTGATGCTCTACCTTCGGCAATATGACAGGCCGGAATGAAAGTGATAAGTCGGCAAAGGTTGCACGGTATTTTGCCCTCATATCAGAAGCCTCGAAAGCATGCCAAAATTACGCATTTTCTGACGAATGATTCAAGGTGGGAATGACTGAATTTGTGAGGCTCGCTGAAACTTCCAGCGAATTCTGTGTGGATTTACCGACGGACACATCACATGTGCCTCGAAGCAACAACGTTGTGAGGGACCCAACAGTATCCCGTACGAAGGGGATGCCTTCTAATCCTTGCACAAACACTGAAAATGGACCCAGTGGGCAACGCGTGTGCCGATTATGTTTCATGCCTGGTGACAACTGGCGCACATGTCCTGGTTGGGATGAAGTTGCTCCCGCTCGTGAAGATGTGCCTTCGACGGGTTCAGTACTTCACCCTGCAGATTCAGTCAATCAGTCCACACATTCAGTACCTAATCCGGCATCGTCAGTCCCTCATCCAGCACGGTGCGTCCCTCAGCCATACAATTCCTTCCCGCAGCCTGCACCCCTAGTTGAAGGCCACTTTCCCTTGGAAGCTGATACTGACGGGAATGGCGGTAGTCAGATGTGTGATTTCGCAGAATTCCCACCCTTCTTTGCTTCCCAGCAGTCATCCTCACTTGGTGCTCCTCATCTGGCCTTGAATCCTCAACAATCCTCAAGCGTGCGTATCCCGCCAGTCTTCTTTAACCTTAACCAGATTTCCGCTGATGAAGGTGGTACGGTGATGAACTTCATCGATGGATCATATCCACCCACCAACTGATTGTCATGAGGTACAACCTTGACAGTGAGACCTGAACCATGCTGTGCTGTTTTCTGCAATTTGATTGTGTATGTTTCTGATCTGCCTTATGCAGTGTTCGATTCACAGGATAAGTGGAGTTCTTTCTTACCTGTCGTACATATGCTGCATTTCCCATCTCAGAATATGATATTTTTGATTGACTTATCCTGCTGGTTTAATTACTGTCCATTAGTTATACGATGCAGTCAGTTTACATATATGCCATTGGCGCTACAATGTTGTTACGTTACTTCTGATTCATTAAGTTGGTACACATGATAGTAGCTACGAAGCATTTCACTTAAAATTGTTATATTAAGCTACTATTTTATGTTCCTCCATGTAATGATAAGTTTGTACATGGTTGAATAACTGGTATATTTAACTATATAGCAGTTCAAATTATGTTAGACATTTTGTCGTCTTAATGTGGAAGATTGCGCTGTATGTATAACTGTTATCTTAGGTTCCTCGTTTTGCTATTGTATTCCATGTTCTTAATTATATGTGGCTGAAAATTTGCGAGTCGGGGTTCAATTGAAATGAGTATAACCTTTTTTTTCTTCTTCAGAAAACTGAAGATTCAGAAGAATGATCAACCGAAAGGAAGTCGGTGCATCCCTCCTTAGGGTTTTTTAACGACAACATACAGAGAAGCTCATGAATATGGATGTACTTGTGATCAGAACATTGAAAGACAGGTAGGTTGAAACTTTGTACATTCGGGGATAAGCATTTACAATTATGATTCATATGTTGCAGCATTGAGGCTCAGAATAGGTAAGTAGCAATTGCAGTGAAGTTAGGTTGTGGAGAATTGATGAGTTTTGTTCCTCTATCCCCCAAAGTTTTTGTTGTCTCGGAACCTGAATACTGATCATATTGCATTAACTTAGAAGTTACAATTCATGCCATCTGTGACTCCACTTTTGATATAGTCTCTGGTATTTAGAAAAGTAATGAGATGCATGAACATTATAAAATCGAATGATAGATTTATCGTTTCTCGGAATGTTACTACTTAATACAAACCAAATAGTTGTACGATCTAATGAACGACATGCATGAAAACAAGAACTAGAACTAGGAATTACATATACTAATAACTGTAGCACGAAATACGGATTACATAAAAGTAAGAAATGTTTGATATGCGGTTTAGGGAAATGCCTGGATTAGGGGTAGTCCTCGTCCTCACTGAGTGGTCATCCCATTCGTTCGACGCTCGATGCCGCTCGGGTCCATAATTGCCAGGAGAAGAACACCGCCTCGACCAAGCACTTGCATCTGTTACAGCATTCTCCATTGGTGTTGTCGCCGTCGATGTACCACATTCTTTCACCCCATGGACGACTGAAGTTCTGTTGACCGCAATCGCTACATCTATCTGGAAGGGTGGGACCGTCAGTGGGGATGTGATTCCTGATATCAGGGTGCGCAGGTCCTCCCACAAACACCTCCCTCTCACATAACTCTCGACAGGACTGTGCACTCCACCCGCTTTGCCTCTAGTCCAGGCGACTGACCATCTTGTCTATGGCGGCCCTTTGGACGTCTGGATTTCCACATATTATCTGCAACATGCTCAAGACATAAAAGGCTGATCCATGGTAGCCAATCCACCTGAAAGTTGTACTTCTGAAGATTACACCCTCCCTGCATGCCATTTCTAGGAACTGCATGGCCAATGGAATGTCGCCCGATTGCCTCATTGTTCGGACTGCATGGCGGAACAGTGCTTCCGAATTATTCGCCCGAAAGCATTGGAGGGCAAATAAGTGGCGACCTTGAACTGACTCCAAGGGAAATTGAATGTCGTTCGAGCCACCTATATCAGCCATGTCGATGCATGAATACACATTGTAATCATCAATGAGCGTGCGAAATGTCCTGCAGACTTCCCTGCAGTCCAGTATTCTGAACAAGTCATCCACGGCAACGAACATTAGAATGTATTGCCATATGTGTAGCGGTAATCCGAGGTCAGCATCATCAGGCCTTGCGCGCATTCGACGTCTTCCGGGTTCAGAGAATGGGTTAAAGTATGGCATGTTGAATTATGTGTGTTATGGGATTCAGTTTTCTTTATAGGGTATTCAGATTGATAGACTATGGGAAGGATAAACTCTTTGGGTTTTGTGGTTGGCACCCTATTCATCACCATTATATAGTGTTATAGGTACTGACTTTCAACAACTGACGTCCAAAAGGGTGCCTTCCAACGGCTGAGGTTCATTAACTGTCTGCTTGTATTCAACTGCCGTATTGGTCACCAAATGAAGGAGTCCATTCAATTGCATAATTGGAGTGGCTTGGGTTACTCCATCAGTTTGACACGAACGGTTAACAGAAACAGCATCATAATTGCAAGTGTAACTGTATTAATCTGTCTTGTTGTATGCCTTTGGCCTCAAAGCCACCTTATGAATAAATGTTTCTTTGAGCAAAAATTTGCAAAAGAATGCAAGCAACAAATTGCAAAAAACTGCTAACCTGAATAATAAAGCCTCATGTATAGGCCCTCATGCACATTCTTAACACAATTTGTCAAGGATAAACAAGTATGAATATAGACTTAAAATCTGGATACAATAATAAAGCCTCATGTATAGGCCCTCACGTACATATAGCCTCAACTAAGGCCTGAATAGATATAGAGTTGCCCCCCAATGTTCATCGGTGGAGCAAATACATGAATCGGAGGCCACAAGAAAAAGGCCTGAATATTAGAGCGAGTTGATGCGAACCGATGAAGATTATGGTTGCCCCCCAGTATGGGCAGGAGGTTGATCAGGGGGATCGTCGAACTCCCAAACACTAGAGTAGTATTTCTTCAAGAAATGCCCGTTGATGGGGTTGCGATGGATGTCGCCATCGACGTCTTTGAGGTGAAAAGCCCCGCGCTCCAAGATACGGTGAACGACAAAGGGTCCCTCCCATCGCGGAGTCCACTTACCGCGGCCGGTTAACTTCTCGCCAAGGGGTAAAACGGCTTTCCAGACAAGTTCTCCTTCTTTGTAACTACGACCACGTGTCCTCTTATCATAGGCGCGGGTGATACGCTGTTTCTCCATCACCAAATTGTCCAGAGCCGCTAAGCGCTGCTCGCTCAAATCTTCATGTTCTTGCCACATCGCTTGGACGTAATCTTCACCGATCAAGTGATGCTGCTCTTGTACGCGTAAAGAATGAACGTTGATCTCCAAGGGCAGAATAGCGTCATGACCAAACATGAGTGCATACGGTGTCGTAGCTGTGGGATTCCGCTTGGACGTACGATAAGCCCAGAGTGTCCCATACAAAGTATCGTGCCACTGTCGGGGGTTTTCTACCAGCATCTTCTTTAGCAAGGTCATAATAATCTTGTTGCTAGCTTCCGCTTAACCGTTGGACTGAGCATAGTACGGAGTGCTGTGGATGAACTGGATGCCAAAATCATTGACAAGTTGCTCGATGGGACCTCCCATGAACGCTGCCCCCCGGTCTGAAACGAGCACCTCGGGGATACCAAACCTGCAGAGAATGTTACGAAAAATAAACTGGCGAATGGTGGTGCCAGAGGCCTCCTTCAAAAGTTCAGCTTCGACCCACTTGGTGAAGAAGTAAGTAGCCATGATGATGAACTTATGTTGGAGAGAAGAGTGGGGGTGAATCATCCCAATCAAGTCCAATGCCCAGCCTCGCACAGGCCAAGGCTTAATTATAGGTTGCATGGGAATGTTAGGGACATGTTGGACTGGACCATGTGCTTGACAATCTTCGCATCCTTTGGCGAATGCAATGCAATCCTTTAAAATGCTGGGCCAGTAATAACCATGTCGCCTAATAAGCCATCGCATCTTAGGTTCCGCTTGATGAGCCCCACATATCCCTGTGTGCGCTTCATGTATTAATCGGTTTGCTTCACGGCCATAGACACACCGAAAGTCTATGCCATCTTCCCCACGTCGTCGCAACTCATCACCCCTGAGGAAGTAATTTAAGGCGAGAAAGCGAATCTTCCTGTCAGCTGTGGGGTCTGGTCGCTTGAGGTAATCGATCAACGGGATGCGCCAATCCACATCAATAGGTTCTAGCATCGCGACCACTGGATCGTCCGGTGGATCAGGCCGTGCAAGACATGAAGGTAGTGTACGATGCTCGACTTTCAGAATACGCTCGCGAACTCCATACTTCAATGTAATGCCTGTGGCCAGCTGAGCGAGCTCATTGGTCGCGACTTTGCTCTCGCGAGGGATGTACTCCAAATCGACGTCGTCAAATTGATCCAGAAGCTCAATGGCACGATTCAGATATGGTACGAGCAACCAACTTACACATCTATATTTTTCTTGAAACTGGTTTATAACGAGCTGAGAATCGCCGCTAATCTGAAAGTCCCTCACGCCCATTTCCAGTAAGACTTCTAGCCCAATAATAAGAGCTTCATACTCTGCCTGGTTGTTCGTACATTTAAACTCTAGTTGGAAGGAATAAGAGAAACGATCGCCCGCTGGATTTTCCAGAACAATCCCTGCTCCTGCCAATGTTTCGATTCTTGAGCTATCAAAGAACAATACCCAGGGCTGCAAGGAGACTGTGGCTTGGTACCATACTGCGTATTCTGGGATGCGCGCCAAATCTGGCCGAGTCGTAGTGGCGGACGCTATCTCTAACTCCTTCATCGTGGGTATCTCCAACATAGGATGATGTGCCAGAAAATCCGCGATGGCCTGCCCCTTTACAGCTTTCTGAGGTACGTATTGTAGCGAAAACTCTGAAAGGGCCAGTACCCACTTGCCAATGCGGCCTCTCAGAATTGGCCGCGACAACATGTATTTAACTAGATCAGTTTGAGCGATGATGCAGGTAGTAAAGGATAACATGTAGTGCCGCAACTTGCACGCTGAGAAGTACAAAGTAAGACACAGCTTTTCCATAGGAGTATACCTTGTCTCGCAATCCGTCAATGTTCGGCTGAGGTAGAATATAGCGTGTTCGATACCTCCCTCATCATCCTGAGCGAGCAGGGTGCCAATGGAAGGCTCAGCTGCTAAGATATATAACTTCAATGGAAACCCAGCCCTGGGAGGAACCAGCACTGGCGGGCTTGCTAAGTAGGTCTTGATTCTGTCGAAAGCCTCTTGATGCTTAGGTTCCCAAACGAACTCATTTTGCCCCTGTAGCTTCAACAATGGCGAGAAGGGCTGGATTTTACCTGCAGAGTTAGAGATGAAGCGTCTCAAGAAATTGATCTTACCCAACAAACGCTGCAATTCCTTCTTCGTTCGCAGGGGAGATGCATTGATGACTGCGCTCGCCTTGTCTTCAGGGACCTCAATTCCTCGCTGATGGACAATGAATCCCAGGAAATCTCCTGCCTGAACCTCAAACACGCATTTAGCAGGGTTCATCTTGAGCTTGTGTCGTCGCATTCGCTCGAATACTTTCCTGAGATCCGCAATGTGGTCCCCTCTTTTCTGCGATTTCACGACTACGTCATCGATGTAAACCTCTAGTATCTTCCCCAGGATGTCATGGAAGATTAAGTTCATGGCTCTTTGATATGTCGGGCCAGCATTCTTTAGTCCAAAGGGCATGACCACATATTCAAAAACCCCCGCAAACCCGGGACACCGGAATGCGGTTTTGTGCCTGTCCTCTTCAGCGACCGGAATCTGGTGATATCCGGCAGTGCCATCCATGAAGGACAACAACTCATGTCCTGCTACGGCGTCTACTAACATATCCGCGATTGGCATGGGGTAAACATCTTTAGGTGTAGCAAGATTCAGGTCTCTATAATCTACGCAGACCCTCATCTTACCATTCTTTTTCCGAACGGGCACTATATTAGATAGCCACTGATTGTATTTGGCGACCCTGATAATGCCTGATTTATGCATTTTTTCGACTTCTTCCTTGACGAGGACTTGGGTATCTGAATTCATTCTTCGCGGTTCTTGTTTCACGGGCCTCTTGTCAGGGAGCGTTGGTAGTTGATGGCAAACCAAGTCCGGTGACAGGCCGGGCATGTCTTCGTACTTCTCCGCGAAGCAATCTTTGAACTCTAAAAGCAAATCAGTGAGCCTTTGCTTCTCGCGAGGCTCTAAGTAAGCGCTGATAGCCACTTCTATAGGCTCGCCTACTGTGCCCAGATTAACCTTTTCAGTAGGGTCTCTGACCTTAGGAGGCGTATCGTCCAACGCCGCTGGCGCAAGTTGAATATCTATCTCATCCTCTCGATTCTGATCAGAAAGCTCTTCATTGACGACCTCCAAGGTCGCGATTTGATCATAAGCCTCTTTTTCCACCAAGTATGATGACAGTCGTTCGTATAGCTAGTGGAATGCCTCTATCCCCTCTTCTGAGAGGTCGTAATCCATTAACCATCCAAGGGTTTGGGCACAGCGTGGCCAGGCCTTTCTAAGCCTTCTTTTGGGCACAGCGTGGCCAGTCCTTTTTAAGCCTTCTTTTGCAAGCGTAAGCCCCCACTGTGCCAATTCAGAGGCCGTCACCCCTGTGGGGCGGCCTTTGTCATCGATGCCACTGACTTGCAATGGAGTGATAGGCTCCAAATAGTACCTGGCATCTACATAGTTCGCGAAAACTGGGAAAGGATGAGGATCCGCTTTGATCACCTCCGCTGTATCTGTTTCCCTGTTCCACATGACCAGCTCCTGATGAAGTGTTGATGGTACGCAATAACTCCTGTGGATCCAGTCTCTGCCCAAAATGGCACTGTAGGCCGCATAGCAATCTGTTACAACGAAAGCATAAACCCCCTCTGCTGGGCCAACCTTAATGCGTAAGAATAGCAATCCCAAGGTCTTCGTTACAGTCCCCGCGAAGTTCTTGAGTGCAAGGGACGTAGACTGAATCTTCTCCCTCTTGATTCCGAGCAAGTGCATGGTCCTGGTAGTGACGACATTAACAGCGGCTCCGGTATCAATCATGATTTTACTAACTTTGGTACCGCTGACTTCTGTCGTGATGTATAGTGGTCTCATGTGTTGAACCATAGCTGGCGTTGGCTTGGAGAAGTTCATGAATGGTCATTCGTTTGGAGCCTCCTCTGTTTCTTGAGGGACATCCTCCTCCGCAGGTGTCGCGGCCGCTGATGTGACCTGCAACGGCTGCGCGTTCTCTTCTTCGGCTTCCACACAGTCCTGAGCAGCGACTGGTAGTGCATACCTCACGGGGAGTACATAAACCATATTGCAAGAAGCGTCAGTCATCTCTGTCTCCTCCATGTCATCTTCCAAGTTAAGCTTAGGTTCCTCGACAGGGGTATCGGCCTGGAACTGCTTAGCCAAACAATCTACCAGCGATCCCTCTGTGAGGCCCTTTACCTGGCATTGTTCAAGCTCTTGTACCACGGAAGCCGGCTTAGGGGTTTCCGGTTTCATGCGCTCATCTGAGGCAGCGACGACTATACTTTGGACTTTCTTGGGTCTCCACTGTAAAGTGTCAGTAATCCTGTCCTTGCCCCCCAGTCTCTCGAAGACTGAAGTTTTGGCCTCCGGCTCCTCGCAAAGTAACCTTCGCTTGACACGCGGTCGCCGAGTCGGCGAACTCTCCTTTCGCGCAGTCGGAGGTGTCCGCTCCTCAGTAATCCTGCAAAAAACACTGGGCTTAGATGCCCCTGTCAGTGAATCCGCTTGTTTGTTATAGCTGCGGGGAGGCCTTAGCGGTTTAGCAGCTAATGCCTCCATTTCTCTCTGATACTGCTCAGGTGACTTGACCAGCTGTGAAGGTTTAATCAGGCCCTGGTCCAGAGCCTCTAGCAGGCGCTTAGCTTCCCCAAACCTGCGCTGCAATTTCCTCTTTTTGGAAGTGCTTATTTCCACAGCCTTTCCCTTTTCTCTGGTATACCACTTGCCTTCCTTGATAGTAGCGGTTGGCACCGGTGGGATATAAGGCTTGGTCAGCACGTCCTTGCCCTTGTTCGTGATCTTCTCATCATGCTTCTGATCAACCGCGGCCGCTTTCAGCTTCCTGAACAAATTGGAATCCTTTGGGGATGGTGGTGACTCCATTTTCTCTCTCTCTCTTGGGCTAGAAGGCTGATAGTTCCGCGATGACGAAGCCCATTTAACGGGCGGTAGAGAGCCAAAAGCTAAACGTTTGCTCCACCTCTTCATGCGGTACTTGAATGTCGCACTCTTCTTTGCATCGCAAGCATAGGACCACGGGCGAAGCTTGACTGATTGACTTAGCTTTATCCTTTGTTGGTTTCTCATCCGCGGCGGACTTTCCATCTTGGTCCCTTAGCCTCAAATCTAAGGTTGGTTTCCTTTGCCTCTGCTTAGTCCAATTCACATCGACCATATTGATCTCAGTGTCTGGAAATGGGTCCACGTCTACTAGCGCTGCCGCCGTGACTGGAGCTTCCACCTGCAAACTGCCATTATTAAGCCATACCTGAATCTGGTCTTTGCGTTTCACACAGTCCGTGGTGTTATGATTCCACAAATTATGAAACTTGCAGTACTTCTTCCCTTTCAGCTGTTCTAGTCGAGGAAAAGGTCCAAAATCAGTCTTCACCATCTTCGCGGCGATCATTTCATCGAGAATCTCATGCGCCTTGTTGGCATCATACGTATATGTCGCGAACTCGGGTTTGGTGAAGGCCACCGATTTGAGCTTAACAGGTTCCTTGGAAATTTTCAGTTGCTTCAAGGCTAGATTCTGTTTGCCTGTTAACTCGTAGGCAGCGACCTCATTCTCCTCTTCCTCGTCGTCATCCTGGACCACCTCTTCATTATTATGATGGTAGTAAGGGTCATAAGTAGCTGGCTGGTAGCTCAGGGCCGCTACGGTACGATGTTTCCCTGGTACGTATGTCCCCCTGGATGCATTCTTCCTTGCATCTGTTTCTCTAAGGAGATGCTCGAAACTACCCACTTCCGTGATGAGTTCTCTCATCGACTGAATCATGCTGTCATGCTGCTTCTTTCGTTGACATGGTTCCAAACCCTTGACCGCCAATTTGACTAACTCTTTCTCGGGCAAGATGACATTCAGCTTGGCTTTCTGGATTTGAAAGCGCTAAAGGTAGGCCACCGCTGATTCTGTAGGCTGCTGGGCCATTTGGGTGAGAGAAGCCAAGTCTACCTCAGGCTCGATAGTTCCGAAAGTTTCTCGGAAAAGCAGTTCCATTGCAGGCCAATCCGCCACTGTTCCTGGTCGAAGTTTGGAAAACCATCTGAAGGCAGCGCCAGAAAGAGAAGTACCAAAGATCCTGCATTTGAGGATATCATCATTCTGGTACTGGCCGCATTGTACCCTAAACCTGGCCAGATGTGTCGCCGCATCCTCAGTGTCTTCCCTTGAAAAAGTAGAAATATGATATTCTTGTAGCCCCTGGGAAAAGGTGCGAGCATGATATGTGGTGGAAACGGTCCCTCATAGACCCCATCCGGCTGGGCCCTAGGGTTAGCCAACCTGATCATCTCCTCTACCTCTTCACGTCTTACATATTCTGGACCCGGAGGATGAGGTGGTGCCGCCACAGTCTGGCGAGTAGCCTGCACAGGTACTGTTTGGTTTACAGTCGCCAGCCCCTCTCCGACGTGTACAATGCGGGTAGTAGCCTGTTGCTGAAGAGTCACCGCTGGCTTAATCTCTTCCTTTGACAAGGCTGTTATCTTGATCGGGGTGCCGGTCTGGTCGATCCCGTAATAACTTCCTGGCAGTTTTTGATATACCATTTCTGTCCCATCGCTGTCGTATTGAACGAACGTAGCGGGGTCAGATGAAGTTCCTGCACCTTTCGAGGCCTGATGCTTCTGTCTGGTGGCCTGTTCGCCTGACGAGGTAGTCTTTTCCCTGCTGCCACCGATAACCAACGCTTTCTCTTTACTCTTCAGCGGTGTAACAGCAACAGTAACTGAGGGAGAAACAGTATTGTTGTTAGTCTTCTCGCGCTGATTTGGTGGCACGTACTTGCCTGAACCGGATGGTTGGCCAAGAGAACCAAGGATAGCATTAGGATCCCCTGAAGCTTTGTTCAACACTTCTCTTGCTTGGTTCAATTCTGCTCTCTGCATAGCCACCTCGGTTGCCAGGTTAGCACCATCCTTGCGAAGACCTGCCATGTCTGACGAGGTCTGCTTGGTCTGGTTCGTGATAGCCTCCATGATTTCTTTTTGACACTGATTCTGCTCACTAGCGATACTCGCGGCATGGGCCCTTACTGCACTTTCTGATTGTGCGATCTGCTGTCTGGTATCCTCTGCATGTCGGGTAATGAGCTGATCCAGTTCGCGTATGAGCTTATCTGTTTTTGCAGTCTCCCTTTCGAAATCAGCCGCTATCTTCTTGCGATGGTTTTCAATATTCTCCATGATGATTGCGAACCTTTCCTCGGAGGTCGCTCCTTCTGGAATAGGCTTCGAAACGAAAGCCTCTCTTTCTCCACCTCCCACTGTAGTGGTGACAGTGGTAGGGTTAACAGGCTCACTGGCCTTATTAGTATTGACACTCTGACCCTCAGTAGCGGTCGGGTGATTCTCTTCTCGTCCAGTTGACATGTTGGGCGACTGGGATTGATGAGAGAATCGTTGCGTCACTTGTTCTTCAGAAAGACCACGACAGTCCGCGCGAGAATGCGGTCTGTAACTGGAGGTCTTATGCTTTGAGCAGCTAGCGTAAACCTTTTGGTAAGGGTTTTCGCTAGACTTCCCAATGGCTGCGTTCACGAAGAGACACTATTGCAGGTCCCACTGGGGGTGCCAAAATGTTTGCTCCAAAACCAGTTGATGTGCAAACTGTCTCTTTTGAGCGAGTGATTGCGCAGGCGTGCCAGCACCGTGGGGTGTAGTCGTCGGGGTAGTCCCTTGACCTGACTTCTTCTTCAAGCGCTGTGGACGAGGAGAGCACCAACCTCGCCATAGGGTTCTTCTCTAGGCTTTCGGGAAAGGACTTTTGCCTTACGGATAAGGACTTTGGGTGTGATCTCTTCGGTCACCAAATCGATACTCAACGTTGTAGGTTGAGCAGAGCAATCACTGGAAGTTCTGAGAAAACACGGGGTTTGCTAAAGCATATCTTTAGCTTCGCTGGGTTGCGAGGGCGTTACCTTTGCTTCGCTGGTAGTATCTGTGGCAGTAGCACTGACAGTCGGCTCGGAGAGATTAGGACTGAGAGTACGGTCGCCAGGTTTCAACACGGTTGAAGGTTTGCTCCGGGGAGGCTTTGTAATCGCTAGGATTGATTGATTCGAGAGAGAGGTCCTTAACTTTGCCGCTTAACCCTGTATTTATACACCTAGGGTTTCGACTGCTCCTTGCCTTAGAAGGATTATTAATTAAAGTTTCCTATTCAATCTCTGCTACTCGATCCCAATAAGGTTTCGTTTTTCTTACGGACCACGGGATCGGTGAAGCTATACCCCAAACCCAAGTAGGCTTATTTTTGGGCCACAGGTATTGGCCCGCTGGCTCAAACCCACCAAAGGATCTTGCCAAAAATACTTTTGGGCTCAAACAATTGCAAAAAAAAAAATCTTATAATCCTCCAAAACAGCAGAAACCATAGACAAGGTGTTTGATTTTCGACCAAAATTTAATTTCAAGTAATAAATAAATTCCAGGACCATAACTCAGATCGTGTGAAAGGATCAAAAACAGAATTGATGGATAGAGTAATTACCTACTAGTGCTCTTATGCTCCTCTTGGGGTTCCCGTTAATAGTCCTGACGGACTAACCCTATTCTGATAAAAAAAACATGGCAGAGTGTCAAGAGAATGAGGAATTGTTAGTAATAGTAATATCAGATCGATCCAGTTACAAAACTAAAGGTAATAATGAATCAATTAAGACCCTAACGATCGACACCGAGTAAAGAAATGGTTAGAGACCTGGTAGATCATGGATTCGATTAAGATTACTTGAGAGCCCTCCTCCCAGATCTTGGTCTTCGTCGTCGTCTTCTTCCAGAGGTTCTGCTAGTGACCAGGTATTCAGTCTCTTACAAGTAACCATCATTCTTCTTGGTTTGTTCTGTAAAACTTTTTGTCCGCGGCTCTATTTAAACACGATGGGAAGGTTCGAGAGAAGGCGGTTTTAAAAAAAAAAAAAACCTGTGGGCGATATATATAAAAGGCATGTTCTCTGTGTCCCTGTTTTTACCTTTTTCCTTTTTTGTGATTTGTCTCTTATTAATCAGTTAATTTTTTTCCTCAAATTGTTTTTGTAGGTTAGCAAAATCTTTTAGAATAGAGTTTATATTTTTGTTTACAGTACGGTGTATATTGTGGTGAAAATCAATGAGAAAACTAAAGATTGTTCTAGTTGTATTCAGCAAATTCAGTAATTCACCGAGTTATTATTATGCAAGATTGCATGCACGTTTGTTCTTATTCCGTGCATGACCATCTACGTATAAATCTAAAAGTTAAAAGTTTTTCTGTTTTCATGCACAGCAAGCAAGTTAAATTGAAATGCTCATGCCAAGAAAAGAAAATACAACTCAGGTTATGAATTACAGGTAAAATTTCATAGTGTTTCCTTGAAGAGCTTTGGTGTCATATGACCGAGTCTCAAGGACGAGTATAACAGCCTATCCTAATAATAAACATAAACAAGAAGCAGTAATATGCCAAAAGGGTTTTGCAATTTGTAGAGTCGTGCAAACGTTGTTGATGTGGTGGCGGCAGCAGCAACCGGAATTGGTAGCGGTTGATGGTAGTGCCGATATACGTGGGTCATGCTAGGTGGTGGAAAAAGTGCACCGCCAGGACGGAAAATAATGGTGGTGGCAGATCCAACCCAAGAGTCAGCAGGTGCACTCCAATATGCTCTTTCTAAAGCAGTTTTTGACAATGACGAATTGATCCTTTTCCATGTCGAAAACCCTAATTGGTGGCGAAACACGCTCACCATGTTCCTTAAGAAACCTGGCCTCATGAATTCAGGCCCTGCCAGCACCAGTGCCGGTGCCAGTGCCACCACATCCGTAGAAGAAAGCTTTAGAAGAGGGGACATGGAATTTCTTGAAGAAATGAAAAATGCATGCAAGATTTGCAAGCCAAAAATCCACGTTCGGATTGAGAAGAAGGCGGTGGTGGAAGGCAAAGACAAAGCAACCATTATTCTAGATCAAAGCAAGGTTCTTGGGATCGATATTCTGATTATAGGACAACGAAAGAGCCTTTCTACAGTACTTTTAGGGTAAGTTTTTCCAGAAAGTTCTCTTGCATTTGCTCTACTTTCGTTTCTGATCTGTGCATGCATTTAAGGATCTTCCCAGGAAATTAAAACAAAAAGATTTCATACCTTATTGTTGATTATAGTTTCTTGAAAGCGCCATAAGGACCGATCCGGTGGCCGGAGGCGAACACATTAATTACACGAGACATTTCATACATAGCTAAACTCAGAAGCTAGTAACCTTTAAATCATTTATAAGCATTACATATGAGAAGTAGTTTTTTGACATTTGCACAATCATACCCATGTCCGAAAATTTTGGGGCCCGACGTGGTTGCCAACCTTTGCTCCATCCGTGCTGGTTGGGAGTGCCATACAAATTTCACTTTATGCATTGTACCTATTCTAACAGATATAGGCTGCACGGAGCATCGTCACGAGGGATAAAGCCAATAGACACAGCAGAGTATTTGATTGATAATAGCAACTGCACTTGTGTTGGAGTACAGAAGAAGGGACAAAATGGAGGTTACCTTCTCAACACAAAAACCCACAAAAACTTCTGGCTTCTGGCATAGCACTCAATTTGCCTGAGAACCACGCGTTCTTCATCTCAAGTCAGCTTCTTTCGCCGTCAGTCTGCTGCTTTACAATGTGATTTTATCATTTTTTGTTGGCAAAGCAGAAACAGATCATTAACAACTTCCGTTCACTAAATCGGTTCCGTTCACTAAATCGGTTGACTGCAAGATTTAGTGAGCGTGACGAGCCTTCTCTTGTTCTCTCTTGGTTAAGTGAGCTATATGCATGGTATTCTTCAATTCATGTGCCCAAAAGATAGGCTGTACATACTTAACAGTGATGTCTTTATAAACCAACATGAAATATGTGGGGGCAGAACCAAAAGAATGAAACACTAGAAATCGCTTTCTTTCCTTCTTTTTTTTTCTTTTTTTTTTGGTTGAGAAACCATATTAAAAAAATGAATCATTTATACTTGCAATTAGAGAGAGAGAGAGAGAGAGAGAGAAGCTGTGATGCAGAGGAGAGTCACACAGTCAACTCCCAACTTCAGAACATAGCTAACACCCTGTTAATGTAAAACAAAGCCTATGGAAGCTAGGGTCGTGCTATAGGCACTAATTTTAACAACAGAATTCCCGAGTTTGTGATGTACTGTAATTCATGCAACTTTAGCTCATAGCTAGCCTCTACAATCTGCTAGCTTATGCAATCGAGTGCCAGAAAAACTGTAATAGCAACACCAAATGAGTATTGATGATCGGGTAAAGACTAAAAAATTGAATAAATAGTACATTATCAGTTGCAAGAAGATTTCACCCCATCTGCTGGGGTGATAAACTAGATGAGTGAAGCAACAGAGCAAAAACAAAATTGTTGCAGCCACTACTACAAGTGCATACATATACAGATTGCAGAAATGCTAACCACTCTCCTTTAACCTACCAAAAGTTCAATGTACAAAAAGAAACAGGAGAAGGTTTATGGACAAACCGTCACACCTTCCAAGGAAATGTTGGAGGTGCCAAAATTCCTATGTTTACCATCAGCCACATTACTGAGATGGAAGCCTTGATTAGGGAGCTGGTTGATGAGAAGAGTCTCTAATTGGCAAGCCAAGCTCTTCCCCGGGACAGTGAAATAAAGAAAATTTGCCTTTTGCATTCCTTCCTTTGAACGATGTGTGCGCACCCGACCCTCCAAATCATCCGTCTACGACAACAAGTTAGATGCATTAGACAGGCATACTTGCCAAAAGCAAACTTAAATAATATACAGGAAATTAGACCAGTTAGCCAATGACTGAAATAAACCATTACCAACATCTAGTAACAGAGCAACCTTAGTACTAAACTTACTAACTGAACAGAATTTAAGTTGACAAAATGTACCTGTCCAACATATAGTTTCCTATCGGGTCTGAAAATCACATATACACATGAAGCACCTACGGTTGATGGAGGTGGCTGTTCCCTGACATGAATTGGAACACACTGTATATCAGTAAGTTCTGATGTTTTCTTATTGTCAAGCTCAATCAGCTTCTTTTGGCAAATCAAGGTGATTGCACTCTCAACCTCCTTCTGTAAGACTTCCATATTGTTCACTGATCCTGTCCCATCGACAGCTTCAACCCTAGCACTACTTGATTGAGGATGAGACCTATCAAAATTATTAAAACCTGTGGAACAGAACTCTTCTAGTTTTGAGTCAATCTTTCCTCGAATCACCTCCTTTGCATAAACTGAATGGTACAGGCCTTCAGCTCTTTCAATTATTGTTTCAGGAATTCCTTCCTTCTTAGCCGTTTCAAATGCAAGGCTTTCTCTACATATGCCGTCCATCAATTTCCAGGTTGGTTTTGGTTGTCTGTCAACATATACAGTTCCCATTGCTTTATGCACCGTATTCTTTGTATTAAGAGGCAAGCTAAATATCCCATGCAAGTGAGTAGATATGATACCAAGACATCCTATTGCATCAAGAGTTTCAACAATACTACCAGCAATACATGTTCCCTTAGCTGTTTCTGTTCCTCGACAAATTTCATCTACAAGAACAAGGCTTCTTTTAGTGGCTCCAGAAACAATAGACCGAATTTCTGCCATTTCCACCTGAAAAATTGAAACTGGGTTAGATGAGCAGTGTGCAGTGCTATAACTATTATCGCCCTTGTTGCCAGCATGAGAACCTAGAGAATTAGAAGCAACTGGACCTAGCACAAAGGTACCACATTGCTTCCGGACGATAGGCAACTAAAATATAGCATATCATAATACCGTACCTGAAAGGAACTTTTCCCATCAGCGGGGCTGTCATAAGATTTCATGTGAAGCATAATAGAGTCAAAATGAGGAATCGAGGCAGACTCTGCAGGCACCATAAACCCACAAACTCCAAGTAATGCAGCAGCACAAATTGATCGTAGCAGACTTGATTTACCACCACCATTGGGTCCAGTTAAAAGGAACAACGATTGCATAGCCACAGTGTTATTTACAGCACTGCCTTCTGCTACGTCCAACCAGTATGGTGATAGACCAACTATCTCCATTCTATTTTCTCCCGTCAATGGTTTCACATTCTGCGTCCAATGCTTTTATATAAGACTTCCAAATACAAAAGACATGAAATGATACAAATATTAATATATGTGGAGCTGCAAGTCCACCAAAAGAAAAAAAAAACGTGGCGAAGGCATCATGATGATTTCAATACTACCTTAGACCAACTGGACTCTCCAAGGGCAGGAAAAACCCATTTCCTTCTTCTCCCTTCACTGTCACATATTAATTACCCAAAATTAGAGAATATGCATACCAGTCAGCAAGTGGTCTCGATTTGAACAACAGTTTACTTGCGGTACAACAGTTTCATTTAAAACAAAAAGGATGCAAACAAGGTGGGCATCTAACATGTTGCTAACAGCTAACAAGCTTAGGAATTTATCAAACCTTCACTTGGCTAACAGCTAACATTTTGTGTTTCTTTCGTTAAATCAACTAACAATATCAAGAACCTGCAATTGTCTAATTCATTGAACAAAAGCCCAGTATATCAACCGCCTGAACTTTAGCAGAACTAAGAAACTAACCTCATTGCAACAAGGGACTAAATGTAATATCTGAAACTACGTAAAAGACATACCACGGAACTGAAGCATACCACAGATTTAATATATCATATATATACTTGCTTCAGATCCGCACCTGCTTCATGGTACCTGTAAGAGAAAAGAGCAACTCTTACTTGAGCCCAAAATTCATAATATAAAACTATTAGAAAGAACTAGAGAGTAGGTGTCCCAAATAGAAGAAGCACCAATCTCACATCAGGAAAGTTGCACACCTTGTTAAAGCATCCTCCACTTTCATTGTCGTAAACCACTCTTCTCCGACCTTTCTACCTTTTGAATCTAAAGCAGGTTTAAGCTGTTTAATTTGTTCTTCCCCAGGGGTGCCAGCCCAAACAGCCGGAGCAAATCGTTTTCCTTTAAACCAAACAGCTTCATGCTCCCGCGCATATAATATTTCTCCCTTCGGGCCTCCAAGTGGAGCTGTGGTAGCCTTTATTCTAGATACGATGGGCATGAAATCTTCAGTGACCTGCAAAATGTATTTGTTTATGAAGTGTGAACATGAAAATATGTAGAGCGGTGTTCACCTAGTGACCAGGTGACCAAGAATGGGCTTGAATTAAATACAAAAACTTTAAATGATTCAATTTGAACCCTTGATATTAAATCCAAGGGTGGGTGACCACAAAATTCATGGTCACCGGGACCAAGTGAACACATATGTATCTGAACACCTAAAAGAACTACGAGCACAAAAGCAAAGATATACTTTTTACTTCCTTTTTTTTTTTGGATTACAGATGACCAAATCATATATCAGATAGATTTAATATCAGAATTATT
Organism: Rosa multiflora; assembly: GCA_002564525.1. Taxonomy (NCBI): domain Eukaryota; kingdom Viridiplantae; phylum Streptophyta; class Magnoliopsida; order Rosales; family Rosaceae; genus Rosa; species Rosa multiflora. The sequence goes on from BDJD01001522.1 coordinate 146,115, forward strand.
CTAATAAGATGGCTTGCAAAACATCCTGCAAATATATCGTAGACGTACTTATTTCCATTTATTTGTGCTTAATGGATTATATTTATCTACTTGCACATCAAATCATGACTTAATGACTAGTGATAATAAGAGAAATAATTTTCTCTAAAAGCATATTTTCTTGGAACGCTTATACATTTGTGAATTCAAATGCTCCCAAAGCTCATACCAGAAAATATACATTTTTAGTGTCAGGTCAATAATAGGCACCACAAAATCACTAATAAGCAACAATAGATTACAATAAATTTTGTGAAGATGTCATCAGGGACCATATTAAGTTGGGCATAACCAGACCAAGATTCATGCACAGAGAGAGAGAGAGTGTGAGAGAGAGAGAGAGGGAGAGAGAACAAAAAATTGTCATGCAAAGTTGATTCTGGAGACTTACTGCTAAGGATAACGCCTCAGCAGCCTTTTCCACTTCTGCAAAGGCCTCCTCTATATGGATTCTCTTTATACGACCTTTCCAAGAACACTCCATATCCTCGAAAAAATCACTAGGAACAACAGGAAAGGAACTAAGGTTTTGATCATGTTCACCATCTAGGGAGATCATTTCACCAATTCTATCAGAAGCGCATTCACATTCATTAACCTGGCCAGAAATGAATTAGTAGCCCCATATAAAACAAAGATTTCAATTTACACCTAAGAATTAGAACCATAATAATAAAGTTATAATTCTTCAACCATCAGAATAGTGTGTAAAGTGCTTTGGAAATTACAAAAATAGAGGATATACCAAATTTTTCAAAAGCTGCAGGGCTCTATAAAGAAATTAAAAATGAAATTTTTTGTATAATAAGTTATAACCATAAATTTAAGACCCCGAAGTGAGATGAGGACAGTTTAATGTAGGATATGGGATGTTTCATGGATCTAAATAGAATTCTTTAATTATCATGCTATACAATCTTTGGAAACCAAGATGGAATAACATAAAATTTGACTTTCGTGTATTCTGATTGATGTGCAGCAAATATTAGCATTCTTCAAACTGACTGTAACAACATACTAGATGGGTAAATATATAGTGATTATTGAAGCTTGAACACTGATAGTCTCATGGAAAACAAGGCTTCTACTTCTCAGGAATCAGGAGTAATGAATCAACCACATCAGGTTTGGAAGATGTTATTCATTAACTTATATTTTCCTGTTGTCAACATTCAACAAGGGACACTAAGAAGAAAACATTAATTAACTCAACCAATTGGCTCCACTTACTAATGTCTCGAAGTCAATTTTCAACCCAGTCGCCACCCATGTAGGATCCATCAACAACTTCAGAATCTTACCCAGCTCAGGATGTTTATGCATGTGCAGTATTTCATCGAGAACATTTTTAATTCTGCAAAACTCAATATGATTGGCCTCCCTGAGTTCCAGAAGTTTCACCAGCTGGGGGATATACAACAAAAGGAATTTTTAGAGTTTGCAAAGACAAGCACACAAAGAGAGACCTCTAGATAAATGCATAGATATGCGTTTGTGTCTAAGCAGGTATGCCTATTTCATAAAACATCTATGTACACATTTAGAAACTAGCAGATGAAACAAACTGTCACCTCATCAATTTTTTTCTACCTCTAACACATTTATGTGGTGTACTAAGATAGAATGCAAAAGAATATGGTTTTGAGCCCCTGACTAAAAACTCAAATTTTACATCATTCACCTTCTGTAGTGAACTAAGATGAGTGAATGGATATGAACTTAGGTGTTACCCATGACCTTCTGTTTGGTCATAACAGAACTTGAACATATGACCAACAGGTCCTTTGGAACAAGCCAGATTGATTTATTCCATTGAACCAGAATTGATCTTTAATGAAAAAAGTAAACAAGGTAAAGGAAAGAAAGCAAATACCAAGTAAACGTTATGTTAAAATCTAACACGCTATCAAGATTAGAATATAACCTTTGCAGGTGAAACACAAGTAAACTCAGGAATCGAGCAAGTAATGCTGCTCATAAGTCTGCATGTTGCTGAATTACGAGTAAAACGGGAAGAAAAAGCAAAACAATTGTCAGAAGATTATCAAACAAAATATTATATAGGGACTGGACAATCTAATACAAGATCAACACAAAAAGTTTATCACAACTCGCCTTGAATTGTGGAAGATATATCATAAGGAGGAGGATTAAGAAGAAGATCCCTAACATACCTGGGAAATCAGAAACCAAAAAATCTAAGCAAACAAGTATAAGAACAGAATGTACACAAACAGCCAAACAGGTGTACTGTACCATACTGAAGATGCAGAATGAGCAACTGAAAGATTAAAATGTTTGACCAAAAAGAGAGTAAATTAAAATGATAAAACAGTAGTGATAATTATACATATGCACACAAAAACAAGCATGCATGCACAAAAACCCCGCAAAAAATAGATATTGTGTAATATACCGTTTTAAATAAATGAAAACAGAAAAGCAGACAAATTGTACTTACAGTACAGGTAGGCCTGAGCAGTTTGAAGGAAGCAACACCTTCAACAAACAAGGTATTCCCTCAGTTGGTATGGCACCTGGAAATATGAAAAGACAGATCAATATCAGACTAAAACTTGAAAATATCTTCATATCATCAAAATAAAATTAAACTGTCCGATGCAAACTAACCAATTTGAGTCGCTGTTCCTAGGGATAGAGGCTGGGGTCTGTTTTCTGCAGACACAGTGACATTCCTAAATGTAACTTCATTATCAAGACCATATAAATCTTTAACCTGAGAATGGTCAAAATAAAAACATGAGTATATAACACATCTCTTTGCCGAATGCAATTATCTCACCTATATGCTAACGAAACAAAAGGAGGATAAACCAAATGAAAATGAGATACGTTAACCTTAGACAAAAGCTCAGACACAGGATTGCCTTCAAACCATTCAAAATGCCTACCGCTACATTCTCCCCATAGAAGGCCTCCCTCACCAAATTCACCCCAACGACAAGTGCCTGTAATGGAGTCTCTTGATGTAATTAAAAGTCGAGAAATTACCTAAATAATAATAGAAGCACGATATGCTGACTATATAAAGTGACTAGAAATAAAATTTCCATTTACAGATTGAAGAGAAATAAGAAATGAATCCCCCAAAAGTTGTTTGGGTGTAATTAAGGTTTCGGAAACCATCTGCAAGGCATGTGAAGGCAGAAAACCTTCAAAGGCATACAATAATAGAAACATAACTCAAAGGCACCAAGTCCAAGTTTTACATTTCACTTAGCAGAGAAAGGTGAAAGCCTCAACCAGAATCAGACACCACCTACTCTTCCCATACTTCAACACCAAAAGGCCAACAGGCAATAAATAATAGTATCGACAGATTTCTACATACTCTAAGAAGTTTAAATAACCTGAGAAATTGTTCCTCAATGATGTATGCAGGAACAAATGATGGTACCGACAAGTACGGAGCTTAGCAACCAAGGCTTCTTCAGTCAAACCATCCTCTGATGAATAAGTTTTCATGGTTTCCAATACAAAGTTGATGCAATAACCTCTAGCAGAACGAGATATTCCTGCCACATATATTTTACACGTGTTTAAGAGCATATCATAGTTAATCCTAGATGATGTTATAGCCATTGATTACTATGCTAAACAGAGACCAACTTGCAGCACCGATAAAGTGACACCATTTTACAAATTAATATTTTAGCATATAAGAAGGATATTATAAAAAAAAACATATAAATATGAAATTAGAAAAAAAAATAGAGAATTATAAGTAATATCTACTGGAATAACTTTTTCATGTAAGAAATACGTTCATACCAACTACAGGCATTGGTTCTGGAAAGTCAAGATCGTGATCGACCCCAACAAGACCAAAAACGTAAGGACTACCGGGATGTGCATGCCTGAAACACATATGAAACAAATCAGATACAATTCATGCCTATGTCATGTATTTTCAACATCAAATTCGAAAGAAAAACTTTTTCCAGGAGACAGAAATTATGATACATCCAATCTCCATTTTCCTAACCCTGTATGACATGATACCCTCGGATAAAAGAATATGGACAGTCATGAGAACATCTACTTTTCACTTCTATGAAATACTAAATGTTGTTAAACACATAAAATAGGCAGACACCACTATTTGAGTTTTCCATGAAGTAACATGTGTCAATGAGTCTTAAAAGGAAACATGACTAATAAGAATATTTCACATTCAACATCACCCGTACTGAGAGTGTCAAATCAGAAGAGAGCAAAGCATGCTTCAGAGTTGGAATATATGTATGTCCTTTTTTTGGAACAGCAATAAAATTATTCTGTCAATCACTTTAAGGAAAGTCTAGAAAGAATGAACAAAATCTCTGTGCTTTTCTTATAAATGTTCTGTTTTTTCTCAAAATAAAAATAAAAATATAATATATAAATATAGTAATTTAACAAATCAAAGATTAAATTAGAACAAAAGTTATTGACAAGTAATTACCCAGATATAAAACGACCTTTACGGGAACGCGCTTGTGTTGGACCCTGAACTTCTTCCACTATGCACTACATGGACAAATGGACCAAATGTCAACATTCAACACTCAGCCTGATGATAAAATTAATGCTCTGACATATGCATGCATGAAACAAATATGACTAAATAAGACAATGAATGCATATTACAGCACTAAAGCCAACACTAAACCTAATGATAAATGCAGGGATGAACACCCAATGCAGCATGCTTCAGTTTTGCACAGGTGAACATGTACTATTAGGGAATTAAGACTCCAGTCCACAAATGCAACGCAAAATATTGGAGGCCAGAAGCAAAAGCTGAATTGCATATTCCACAGTAGTAAAGGGGATATATTAAATGGATGCTAAGACTCCAATTTTGAATTCCATGACCACAAACAATGAAAAGTACATATCAGAAAAACAATACTCACCACTGAAAACCCATTCCGTGTCAGATCATCCAAAGTTTGTCGAAGATTCTGCAGATAATATGCAAGGAAGCATCAAGTCCCAAATAAAGTAAGCGCATGGTTATAGTTATACATACTAAATAATAGAGCATACAGAGAAATTTTTAAGAAAAATGGGCGAGGTACTTGTCCTTATATTGTGTTCAATGCCAAAAGGGAATTAGTGTGGCAAACCAGCAGCAGAAAACAGAACAATTGAACTAAGAAATGATATGCAAAAGAAATAAATGGAAATATATTGCTATTGCAATTATTTAACAAGTTCCCAAACATTGCATTCCACAACTAGGAAAAAATAAAAGCACATATGAAGGACCTTTTTAAGCATCTTATATTTTCTATTTGGAACAGAAGAACATAAAAAGTCTTTACTTTAATTCACACAGATGTCATGGCATGATTGGCTTGCTAACAAGGCCCCATGTTTGCTGTTTGGCATGCCAGTTATGATCTCAAAACACCTTTCTCTATCATAAGAGACTTCATTTAAACCAACAGGGTCAGATTGTTCTCTTGATCCAACCATGGGAAATACATTCAACAATTCATCAAAATAAGTACATTCAACACTTCATCAAAACAAGTCATGCCAATGCAAATGACAGTGGCTTTCGATAAGCACAAAATCCATTTACACAGAGACCACTTTGTAATAATTAGGAAAGAAAATGACGTATTCAGAATGTGTGAGCAGAACGAAACATAAAATGTAAGGAACTATGAAGTTCATACCACAACTGGGCAACCAGCTCTTGGGATACTATCTGAACGCAGACCCCCAAAAGGATTCAAACCTGCATATTCAACCAATACACAAGCATCTATTCCTAAGGCTTCATAAAAGTCACCAACCTGGAGGAGAGAAAAAAAAAACAGAGAAGATTAATTCTAACACTAATAACACTCTGCACCCATCACTAACTTAAAATAAATAAACATCTAATGAAAGGGTATTCTTATCAACACTCCCCAATAGTCACTCTACACTCCATTCTTTTTTTATTTTGATATAACTTTACCCTTTTGATACCCATAACACCTCCCCTTTTCTTTTGATAACTGAAATGAGAAAGAGTATATGGGTAGTTGAAATGATGAAGTTACATATAAAGGAACGAAAAAAAATAACAGGGAGTGTAGATGACTACTGGGGAGTGTTAATGACAATATACTTGAGAATATCAAATTTTTAGTTGGAAACTCAAGTATAAAGATCAAAAGTCTTGTAAACAATTATGAAGGAGAAAAAGCTTCTAACAACAAAAGAGAGTTAATAGAGAATAGTTCCATACTCTGCAGAGCAAAACTTCACGTGGAAATTTTGACTTGAACTGCAAGATCTCTGAATTGAGTGTTCCCTCTTTCAGACTATAGCAAAGAAGTTTTACTCAGTGAACTTTACAAACAAACAAACAAAAGCGTCTTTTTTTTTTTTTTAATCTTCTAAGACAACTGGCCATTTTTTTGTTTCTAATTCATACAAAGTCTTCTCATTTCAAACCTCTAACCAGACAATATTTCAGGTACGACAATCACTGGTATTTTTACCTAATACCCAACCCACAGTAACAGTGTGATTTGAAGAAATTACTAATTGGTTTTATTATGCGAAGACTTCATAAGAATAGCTATAAACTATTTGAAAAGGAAAATCGCACAAGAAGATCTGACCTCCCATTTTTTAAGTTGACATCCAAGCCTAGCAAATTAGAATAATCAAGCCTTTTCACCAGCTGGACAGTTGAAGGCTTCCTGCACAACTGCATCCTCTGGAGATGAAAAGAAAATGACCTTAGAAATATTATGCCTGTAACAAAAGAATAACAACTTGTCTGAGTGACTTAATAAAGTATGAAGTAGCATACCTCCTTCCACCACAATATGTTAGAGACAGCTCTCTCATCAAGGAAATCATTCAAGGCATTAAGTTTCTTGGTAGTTTTTCTGCTTCCTCGTAAAACCTTTGGGTCTTTGAAACAATGAATCCTCCGAAACTGTCCACTGTTTACATTTGCAAAACAAAATGCTTGGTAAAAAGAAAGAACCGAATATGAAATGGAAATTAAAAATTTACATAATTCACTATCCCCCAGACAATTCCTCTGTTTCCAAACCCTTTTCAAAATGAAATGACGCAAACGGTAATCAGAAAAACACATGCTAAGACATCCTTCACTTAACATACAAATACAGAGAAATGTTCAACAATACATTAAAAACTCTTAGTATTAACTTGGCGATTCTGACAAACACATAATGCATATACGGAAGGTTCAAATATTTTTCTTTTTTTTTTGTTTCTGTATTATCTAGCTCTTAAAAAGTTTTACCATTTTTGTCACACGCAACGCTTCTGAAAGATAATATCCAAATCAAAACGTGCCAAGAACCCATCTTTCAAAATCTTTGTAGAATGAACCAAACTCAACTTTTGGCAATCTTATTCCATTAAACAAAAAGTATCAAACTTTATTCAAGATTCCAAAGAATCTTCTTTCCAGAGGCCAACCCAATAAGCCATATACAACATAATAAAATTCAAAATTCAAATTCAAAATAAAAATTTGAACTTTAACAAAATAAAAATTTGAACTTTATGTGATTACAACAGCAATGGTACAGAGAGAGTACACGAGCATCGGAGAGGGGCTGACGGAGCTGCATTTACGAGGTGGGGAGCGGAGAAGAAGAGCCAGAGGACGGCAGACGACGCCGTTTCGAGTGGCCAGCCAATACATAGCGAGAGGCGGTGGGGGTGGGCGGTGTGTACAAGTTTTTGGAGGATTTGATTTTCTAGGGTTTTTGAGAAATAGCGAAAGCTGTGGCTGACCGTTCTTTTCTGGCGGGAAGCAGCAGCAGCGGCAGAAGAAGAAGAAGAAAAGTTACTTTGGGGAGTGGAGTGAGTTTGAGTTGGGAGAAGTGAAAGGACAAGGACACGAAGTGGGGTTGTGTTCAGCTGCGGATCATGTCCACGCTTCAGTTCACTTGTCCAAAAATACAACACAAGACACGACAGGTGTTTTCACTTGTGACCATGAGTCCTTTTTTTGTTTTTCTTTTTGTCAACGAGTATTTTGGATATTTACAAATTCAGACCTCCAAAATTAGTATCTAGACCTTATTTAGAATACATGCGTATATATGCATGGAATAATGATTCTCCGATTTGATTGGATCTATGTATGCATAGAACTATTCCGGACTTCTGGATATGTATGTTGAGTAATCACTACTATTTGGATTTGTTGAGTATTATTTAGTTCTGTAATGCAAGACTTGTAGTTGCCCTTTTGTGGAATCTGTTCACTATTACAATTATGTGCTTATTGAAGGGTGAATTGGTGGAAATATGGTTTCTTTGTATTCTCTACCTCGTTATCGGGATTCCTGGATCTTATCTTTTGTGGTTTCATTGACTTTATGGTGCTTTCAAATATATTTTCTATTATGTCTAAATTTGCTTCAAGTAATTCTTTTGCTGTTGGTGTTATAGACTATTGAATTCGTACTCTTTGGGGTATTCATTGGTTTTGCATAATGACCTTTAGCGTGTTTTGGGCTAGGCCTGGCAACAGTGCGGTCACGGGCGGGTTACGGGCGGAGTTAACGGGTTGACGGTCTTAACGGGCTCAACCCGTTATAACCCGTTATCTTAACGGGTTATAACGGGTTGAACCCGATGGGTTCGCAGGTTACCCGTTGGAACCCGTTAAGACCGCTAAGGTTTTTTTTTTTTTTTTTAATTTTAAAATTCTTTTCTAATCAATTACCCACTAAAACCCGTTAATACCTGTTAACAATAAATTGGCCATTGAAACCAGTTAAGACCCATTAACATAAAAATGAATTTATTTATTTATTTTTTTTGCATTTTTTTAGACTCTTTTTCACACTCATTATCTATTAAAACCCTTTAACATAAAAATGAATTTATTTATTTATTTTTTTAGACTCTTTTTCACACTCATTATCTATTAAAACCCTTCTAAAAAAAAATGTTTTTATTTTTTTTTTAAACCCTCTTCTAACCCATTACCCATTAAAACTCTTTTTCATTGTTGATTTTCATTAAATCGAACTATCAAAACTTAATACATATTGGGCTCACAATTCTATAAAAAAAAAAAAAAAAAAAAACTCTTTTTTTTTTTTTTTTCCTCTCTTCTAACCAAGTTCGATGGGTTCCGTCGGGCAACCCGTTTCCACCCATTAACTAACGGGTTGTTAACGGGTTGGCAGTTCATTAACACGTTAAGTTATCGGGCGGAAATAAATGGGTTTTTAGCTAGCGGTTAATGGGCGGTTAACGGGTCATGGGCTGAATTGCCAGGCCTATTTTGGGCACATTCGTACTCTTTAAGTGTATCCAGGGTCGGTCATGGGCATAGGCCCAATAAGCCTCACCTATGGCCCCCAATCCTATGGCCTTAAAATAATTGAAGCATGTTTTATATATTTATATAAGGACTAATTTCATTGTACCTCCTTGACCTTTACACCTTATATCAGTTGTGCCCCTACAATTATGATTTCATCGCATGTATCTATGTGCTCTGCAATTCAATTACTCTTGTCAAATTATTAATTTTTTCATCAATTATTTGTAAATTGAAAATGTGGCTCTATTTGGATCTCTTGTAGGATGGCGATTCACTAACGTAGAATGCAAAATTATAGCGTAAATGATGAGTATTTTAAGACATTATATTACACAATAGTTAGCAAAAAAGTGGTAAGTATAGGGGCACCCGTGATGAAATTAAAGTGTAAAGGCACAAGTAATTTTAGGTATAAAAATCAGGGAGGTAAAATGAAATTTTCCAATATATATATATATATATATAGAGCGAGGCCCGTTCTAGAGAGGACGTCCTTACTTTAAGAATTTAAGGATTTTTGTTATTTTACACAAGTATGTGACCTAATTCAATTATCTCAACCGTTGATCCTTTTGATTCTTTTGCAAGAATGATGTCTACAAAAAATCAACCAAATGTAATCATTTAGATAGAATTAAAACAAACATTGTGCTGATCAAATGGTTAAACGTTTTCCGATTTGGCTAATTTTTTGTAGGAATCATATGTGTGTAGGTAACTAAAGAATGAGTGGTTGTGATTATTAAAATACATCCTAAAAATAAAAACATCCTCACTTTAAGAGTTTAAGGCATTGATAACTGTCCTTAAAGCTAGTATGGTTCAGGTTGGACAGATTTAGTTTGTCCATTGGTTTAAGCGAGTTAGATACCTTAAAGATCATCAATTTGGCTGAAATTTTGCATAGATGATCTATACGTTAATACTTAAAAACTGAACTGTCGAGATGTGGATATGAGACCGAAAAGTGACCCTAAACTCTAACCTCGCACTTTAATTTCAGAGTGAGACCTCGCTCTGGATAAATAAAAAAAAAATATATATATATATATATAATTGTTCAATCACATTTTGGCATCTTGACCACTCAGTTTTTAGGTCCTAATGTGTAAATGAATTCTCCAAATTTTCAGCTAAATTGATGATCATTAAGCAATTCATAATAATGATTTACATTTCTAAACGTGAATAGTTCAAGGCAACCGATTCGCTTCGTCCATTGATTTGATTTAGTTCGTTGCCATAAAGATTATCAATTTGGTTGAAAATTTGCATAAGTGATCTACTCGTATGGACCTAAAAAATGAGCTGTCGAGATGCCGAAATATGATTGAAAAGTTGGTCCCACAAGCGATCCTTTAAAATGACAAAAAAGAAAAGACCCCTCACGAAAAGAGCTCTAAGGGGGTGTTTGTTTCACTGGACTATCACTCTCGACCTTAATTTCTACAAGAGTCCTAGACTCCTTTAACTTGGGTTATGCTATAGTAAGCCATGAATCATGTTTGGCACTGTCCTGTCGAGATGCCGAAATATGATTGAAAAGTTGGTCCCACAAGCGATCCTTTAAAATGACAAAAAAGAAAGGACCCCTCACGAAAAGAGCTCTAAGGGGGTGTTTGTTTCACTGGACTATCACTCCCGACCTTAATTTCTACAAGAGTCCTAGACTCCTTTAACTTGGGTTATGCTATAGTAAGCCATGAATCATGTTTGGCACTGTCTAGGACTAAGGAGCAGCAAGAAAGAACACAGAAGCAACTAATGAATCGTATGCACAATCATCCATGAATCATATGCACAATCCTCACAATTCACAACAAAACTGGGTCTGTCTCAACAATAGAAGCAAGCCATGAATCATATGCACAATCCTCACAATTCACAAAACAATTCTAAATCTCATAAATGAAGCAAAAGCAAGCAAATCAAACACAAATTGCAAAACCCTCTCCCATACCTGGAATTGAATTGGTTCTATCTCAAACTCTTCAATTCTTGCAGCCAACAACCAAATATCAATTAGGTCTTTCCCAAACCTCCCAAAACTCAACGATTCATGGCAGGACTAAGGACCAGACCAGCACAGTGTCCCCGAATGATGGCCTCCAAGTAGCTGCCTTGAATTTTTCTCTCTCACTGCTCCTCAACTTCTGCTAATCTTAGTAGAAACAACTTGGTTGGGGAAAATCCGAAGGGAATTGCAAAGCTGAATGTTCTGGGCATTCTCAATTTCTCTCGAAATCATCTAACCATTCCAATTCCTACTCAAATTCGCAAGACGGCCAGTCTCACAACTCTTGATCTACCTGATAACAATCTCAGCGACAAACTCCCAACCGGAGGTCAATTTCTAGTGTTCAGCAACTCGTCCTTTGTTGGAAACCCACAAAGCATTGGCACCTCCATGAAATCGCAGAGAGAGAGAGAGAGAGAGCACCATCGAAGAACTAGAAACCCAGACGATGATAAGAAAAAAGGAATTGATGACAAGAAATTGAAAACCCAAAAGATCCAGACGCTCAGATGGAGAAGAATTGCAAGTAAAGAGGTGAGAATGACGAGGCGAGGTTGAAGCGAAGAAGGAGGCTTCCACAGTCCGATGAGTTTTGGTGTCACTCTGGAAGAAGGGGTTGCCTCTGTTTTTGGGACTCTAGAGTCTCATTTAATTGAGTCCTGGGTCACACCAAACAAGGGATAATTCTTGTTATATTAGATAAGCCCATCCAATCCCATCTAATCCCATGTAACAAACATCACCTAACAGTATTAATTGTTGCAATTTATCCCTTGCTTCCTTATCCTGATTACAAGCTCTATAATTGAACCGTAATGTGTAGCTTTCATTTGCTGCGAATGGAATTTAGCAACATTTTTCTGCGTGGCTAGTTGACTTCTAAAAATTCATCATCATGAGTAACAAGATCCAGACGAAGGAAAGAGTGTAACGATACTTTTCAAAAACCAGAATATAAATTCAAGCAAAATATAAGGGGATAAATTCCAACTATTTCGCCCTCAATCCTGTCAAAGCTCCATCTGTATCAAGGCTCTAGCGAACCAGATGAGAGTCCATGTACTGTTGTTTAACTGACATAGACATGCAAATCTATAACCGTGATGCAAAACCCTGGATTTCTTCAATAACAGTTCGGACTAGCTTGTTTTCTACAGATCTTTCATATTAATGCTTAGATCATCACCTGCGAAACAATATTAATCCACTAAACGATCGAGCTCGGAGAGCCGGAGCTAATTAACCGCTAGGAGATTGCATCACATCTAAAATTAACTGGTAGTGAATGAAGATGCCCAAATATTAATGAGTCTCTAGAAAAGTTGTATTTTTTCAATGTGGGATACACTTCACATTCTCAACACTATTTGCATCCACAGACTTATGCAATAGCGTTACATAGTAGCACAATTAGTAACCAAACCTGCGGCAGCAAGACCGGCCTCCAATAGATGAAATGACTGGTACCATTTTTTCTGAAAGTATACAAAACAAAAGAAAAATCACATTATTTATATCCGCGGAAAAGTATGCAATGTAATATGGTAAAAACATCAATCAGCAAGTTTCTGTGCTTTATAATGCTTTGACATGCACTGGATGTATGTAATGAGATGAAATCAAACATACTTACTCACCTTTTCAGGTATAGGTTGACCGTTGTAATTGTTATAAACCACTATAGTACTCTGTGGCTGTGGAGCCATTGCCTACATCATCGATATATAGCAACCAAATTATAATCAGAAATAGGCTGGGAAAAGCTCAAAAGAGTTCACATATGCATAATGTGTACGTGTAAGATCAAGTAGTTAACTCCATCCCCCTAGTCGATCCTAATCAAAGCTCTCAACTCTATCTATGTCTACTGGCCATGGCTGAGCTAATTATTATTTTTGGCTGAGTTAACAACGTATTACGCACTCATGAGGAACAATCAGATATAGATGTGATCATTTATAATTCAAGTCAACCCAATGAAGTTTTGTCTAAGCATTCCTAAACTCAATAAGGTAATAGATATAAGCAGTGAATTTTAGTCGATCTAGTTCTGTAAATTGTCTTGCCAAACGAAAAACGAGAAAATGAAAATTTTGAGTTTCAAGGTTTGGTAGTGCTCTTGGTAACTTCAACTTGACAACAATTCCTAAGAACGTACAAATTAGACGTATATACTGATAAAAATGTTGATAAATAACAGGAAGAAAATGTATACCATCATCTCTCTACAAGATGATTCTAGCAAAATTGCCATGGATATGGAATATACGATCTACTTTAAATATTCTAATTAATATTTACCGGACTTGGACAAGAAGCAGGAGGAGGAGGAGTGCATCTTTTTTCCCGTAGCAGTATATGGTTATCCAAGAAGTATGAATGATTGTGATAGAAATTCAAATTGCGATAGCAAACAGGACAAAGATCATAAGTGTTTTGATCAGCACCATCAAAGCACGCTACGCAGGTGAAGTACAACCCGCAGAGGTAGACGCTGCACCCTCGGCACATGACACGCCTTGTTTTGATGATGTAGTAGAAAGTGAGCACTTCCTCGAAATCCAGGCCTCCATCGCGGTTGCGGTCGAGCTTTTTGAAGAAGTTTGGGTCATTGAGAATCCATCTGTGGCCACTTTGTTCCAGAAAGTCGTTGAACTCGGAGTAGCTGATCCGTTTATCACCGTTTGTGTCCATGGATTCGAAGAAAGACCATGCTAAACGCTGAAGTTCTGGACTGCCATGTTCATAGTATGCTAAAGCTGCTGCGTGCAGTTGTTCCATTTCCATGGGAATTGTATGTAGAACTATTTCTGCCCTAGCTTGCAGGAATTTAATTAATAAATGTGGTCCGGAATAGCAGATATATCTGTGGGAACGAAACCGCGTATATATGATCGAAAGTGGGAAGAAATTGCAAAAGTTAATTTGATCTAAAGAAATTGACTATATGATGTGAGAAACTGGCGGGCCAGCCTATTTCTAATTAACTTATCCCTTTATTACTAATATAGTGATAAATTAAATTTTAATTTTAACACATATTGGTAGAGACGGAGAGAGAGGAATGATTTTTGTATATTATGTAGGAAAAAATATCGTTTTAGTCACTTAATTTTTGCTTGATTGACACTTTGGTCACTCATGTTTAGAAAATCTCACTTTAGTCACCTAATTTTAACTCCGACTATCACTTTGGTCCGCCAGTGAATTTTTTCGATAAAAAAAGTCACATGACACCTAACATGCCATTTTTTAAGGGTTATTTTCGTCTTATAATTTCAGAAAATTTCAACATATATTCAAACCAAAGGTCTCACATCTCTTCAACATCTTAAAATAACCATTGAAAAATGGCATAAGAGGCGTCCTGTGACTTTTTTTATTGGAAAAATTTACCGGTGGATTAAAGTGATAATCGGAGTTAAATTTGAGTGACTAAAGTGAGATTTTATAAACATGAGTGACCAAAGTGTCAATCAAGCGAAAGTTGAGTGACTAAAACTATATTTTTTTCTATTATGTATTGTATATGTATACATGGGTCTCCAGAGTCTCCATTAGCGTGTAAATTCTGAATACGACTGATAATCAAAGACACGTTTATTTCCATTGCAAAGGCCAAGCTTCATCGTTCATCCATCTATCGCGTAATTATGTTGTGCTAGTGTAGTCACTTGATGATCAAAATAGCACATCCTCTTCATTAGGAGCAATTCCATTAAAGAAAAAACACGAACTCTTAAGTTCTTACTTTGACATGGCAATATTTAAATTTAACCAAATCAAAAAGTGTATGTTTAGTTATCCAAATGTTGAAATAGACAATGTCCAATAGAAACACAATAATAGAACAAGCGTTAGGAACTATTGCATATATACATATCAAGATGAGGGATACGTACGTACGTCAACCTTTCACTGTTTAATTAAGCTTTTAGAAATATAATGGCCTTTCTAATCAAGGCTTAAATTATGTGCCTAAGACAGAAAGACTTGGACACGGTCCATGACAGAAAGACAAATAACCTAAACGAAAGTTAAATAAACTCTTTCATGGCTACTTGCATCGATATCAGTCAAGTCAAGTCAACTCCTTGTTTTCAACTAAAAAAACAAAAGTCAATTCCTTGTCTCATCCAAAAGACCCAGACTACGTACAGTAGCTAGCTTCCGGCCACTGATTGATTCATACAGTCAAGTTTTTTCCATTTTTTTTCCCAAGTTGGAAAATAATTAAGAAGAGTTACAATAATTCACTTTAATTATATTTTTTTTTCGATGACCAATTCACTTTAATTATTGCAATAGCTAGCTACTGGGCATTTTTTAATGCAGGTTACTAATTTTTGTACCTATATATATATATATAATTCACTTTATTTATATAATATTGTAAGTTCTAGCCAGTGGCTGATCTATGATTCGAAAATAGAGAGGGCTACATATTTATGTGTCCCTTTGGGCGAAGGCCAAAATTTTTTTTTTAGTACAATTATGCACAGGTGTGCCAATGCAAGAGTGGGGAGATAAGAACCTGAAAGTTCAAGTGTTCAAATATTGAATTTAGTCCGTAATTTAGGCATTTTTGTGAAGAAGAAGAACAAGAAGAATGAGAATTTGTGATGGACAGAGAGAATGGGAGAGCCAGAGAGGAGTTTGACTTAGATAATTTGAGAGTTCGGGTGGACTTCGTTAAACAAACATACATATAAACAAAAAATATACATCATATATATAGTTTTTTTTTTTTTCAACCCAAAAGTTTGTTCTGAATATAAAACCATGGATAGGACGAAATAGCTAGCAAATAAACCCAAGCCCAATCTGCAAATTAAGTTAACTCTATAAACTTGAACTGATTACTCGGCATTCGAATGAGGCCAAGCTCCTGGCCGAGATATTGAGATAGCACAACAATTGATAAAATGATAACTATTGAAATCAATTAAACCCACAACAATTGCACAGCAGAAAGAAGACTCACTGATCGACCTTGATAAGTTTTGAAATCAATTTAACCCACATCAATTAAACATTTAAACGCACATCAATTAAAGTATACATCTAATTTTTTTTTTAACCCTAAAAATCTCGGACGGGCTCCAGCCCGCCCAAGCCACTACCTAGATCCGCCCCTGGTTCTAGCTAGGGTTTTACTAATTCTTGCAGCTACATAACCCTTATCACTATCATTCTACGCGGTACGTAGTCAAAGATTAAGAAAATTTAGAGCTTACAATAGAGTTTTCTCTATATTTAAATCTAGATGTATTAAAAAGTTTTCTCAAACTTTATGCTATTATCGGGTCAGGGGCTGAATTTTCTTGGTGCATGTATTATTGCATCGATCATTTAGGGAAGCCGACTTCCACGACTTCCCATTCAATAATAATATATACTTCTTATGTATCTCACTTTCTATATTTGTATCCTAGCTTCCACTCACTGGACCCTTAGCTAGCATAAGTGACTGGAGAGTCGATCGTCGGCCTCCATATATTGACAGACCAAGAAGCATTACAAAATCCAATACATGCATTTAACCAAGCCATCTCTTTACCCAGCAGTAGAGACCTTCCACCAAAATTCTTTAGCTGTTGGAACTGCATATAAATAGCTACTGCTATTAACCAAAGGAGGGGGACGGAGTGGGCTAGCAAGCTCTCTAGCACTCTTCTTCTCCCAAGCTTCCTCTCTCCCACTAGAAGGACAGAAGCCACAACAACCCAGAAACATCAAGCAAGAGATCAAGCCCTATCTCTGAATCCCTAGTCATAAATTCCCCCCAATCAGCCTTAAACCAAAACCCAAAAATCATACCATTGCCGGAATCTCTTCTTCTCAAACTCATGCTTTTCTAGCTCCCACGCCACATGCATCTTGCCAAGCCTCTCTTGGAATGTTCAATTCACTGCCTGCATATACAAGGAGCTGCCGGGAAGAACACAACAGCAAGCTTCCTATGATTCTCAGTCCTTCGAAGTTTGCTGGGCCTAGTCTTCGCTTACTCAGATAAAGGGGACAAGATTTTGGGTCCTTACCCATGAATATCCACTGCCGTACAATCCCGATCAAAGTACCCCCTACAAGGTGTAGTGGTGGATCCAAGATTTTATTTATATATATGGAGGCATATTGTTATATTCTCCATTTCTCCTTATTTTAAATTGCTTTGGGGGCCTACATGTTGATATTTAGGCTAAAACTTTGTATGCTAACTAGTAGATCATCAATTAACTCCACTACGGACAAAAACTCAGTGGGCGTATGAGTCCTCATCTGCCCCAACTAGGTCCACCGGCGTTAGGGTGTTAATTCGGGAAGGAGATATGAGAGTGAAATACAGAGTGTGCTTTTTGAATTCTTGTCCTTTGTTTGGAGAAAACAAGAGCCACTAATTAAGCTCACCATGCTTTCTTGATTGAAACAAAAAGCAAAGAGGGCAGGACAGGAAGGTTAATACTTCAATCAAAATGAAGCTCAAACTATGAAGCTCAATTGTAATTACGTACAATCATGAATCTTAAAATCGGTCCGTTCTAAATAACAGAAAAGAAAAAAGAAAAAGGGAAGGAAAAAAAACTCTTTTAATTTATCTTTGGTTACATGGAGTCATTGAAGCGGAAGGAAAACCAGAGCTCTCATGGCTGTCCGTGATCAATTCTACATCATTTCATTTTCTGTTAATCTGATCACATCAGATATATAGACACCGAATTTGGACTCCAACGATAAGCCCTTCTTTGTAATGACATTACATGATTGTACAATTAGCAGCCACACTTGCAGCAGCAAGAGCCATCTCAAGCACGCGAAATACCTGGAACCAACTATGCTGCAAATATATATACACAAAAGAAATTATTTTAAAAACAAGTTATTAATCACATATATATTTATACCAGTACAAATTTCGTGATGTAAAAATCACTTTGGTTTTGTGTTGAAATTATGTGACAAGATCATATGCACTCACCCTTTGAGGTGCAGCAGCGATGTAGTAATTAATATTATTATAAACTGCTGGAGGCGGGGTTGGAGTCATTGCCTGCATTGTATTAGCAACGCCAGCATATACGAATTAGGCAAAAGTAAGCTTATATAGACAATTAATGAAAATCAGCAACATGATAATTGAGCTGTCTATAGTAGTGTTGCTACTTATATTGAAGAGAAACCCTAGCAACATTCTTCTTTCTTTTTGCTATCTTGCAATGCTATAGTCCCTATGAGTCGAAGATTCATTTTATAGATTACCCTTCTTAAATCTTTAACTGAAATAAAAACTAAATGGAAAGTAGTTTATAATCTCCTAATTTCCTTCATGAATCTGCCTAATTGTTTAGGAAACTGTTTGGCAACTATACAATACATGTATACAAAATCTTTAAAAATTCCATCTACAAAATTAATGAACAATTTTAATCATGGAAATTAATACATTGTGGAATGAGGATAATAACAGGAGAAAGTTAGTGGGAGAAAACTGCAGCTAGCATTTCTCTTGATCTGCGTATATGTTAATTAGTAACTTTTTCAGGAGCTATCACACAGATATGGAAGTTATATTAGAGGTCTACGTACAAATGTAGAACAAAGTGAAGGTCAAGGTATATAATGAAAATTATTAATTAATTCGGCATAAATGTGATAAAGAATGTAATACAATTATGTACCATGTTGAGATCTGGTGGAGCATATGGAGAGAGGCCTCGTTTGGAGCGCAGCAATACATGATTATCCAAGAAGTATGTGTGGTGCTGGTGGTGATAGTAACTCCGATTGCGATAGCAGGCAGGACAGAGATCAAAGGTGGAGCGATGCTCATGAGCTCCGTCAAAGCAAGCAACGCAAGTGAAATACAAACCACAGAGGTGTACACCGCACCGATACCCTTGGCACTTGATGTACCTCGTTTTAATGATATAATAGAAAGTGAGAACTTCCCCAAAATCAAGGACTGAAAAATCGAAAAAATCGGCGAAATTTCGCCGAAAATTTCGTTTTTTTGAAGGTCCGATATATCCGTAGCATACCATGACAATTTCGGCCGAAATTTTCGATATTTCCCGATATTTCCCCGATATTTTCGATATTTCCCGAAATTTCCCCGAAATTTTCGATATTTCCTGAAATTTCCTCAAAATTTCATCTCAACCAACAATTCTCACATGCAAAGTCAATCTCCGTGGGCCCAGCACCAGTTGGCATAAAATTCAATCTAGGAAACTGTTTGGCAACTATACAATACATGTATACAAAATCTTTAAAAATTCCATCTACAAAATTAATGAACAATTTTAATCATGGAAATTAATACATTGTGGAATGAGGATAATAACAGGAGAAAGTTAGTGGGAGAAAACTGCAGCTAGCATTTCTCTTGATCTGCGTATATGTTAATTAGTAACTTTTTCAGGAGCTATCACACAGATATGGAAGTTATATTAGAGGTCTACGTACAAATGTAGAACAAAGTGAAGGTCAAGGTATATAATGAAAATTATTAATTAATTCGGCATAAATGTGATAAAGAATGTAATACAATTATGTACCATGTTGAGATCTGGTGGAGCATATGGAGAGAGGCCTCGTTTGGAGCGCAGCAATACATGATTATCCAAGAAGTATGTGTGGTGCTGGTGGTGATAGTAACTCCGATTGCGATAGCAGGCAGGACAGAGATCAAAGGTGGAGCGATGCTCATGAGCTCCGTCAAAGCAAGCAACGCAAGTGAAATACAAACCACAGAGGTGTACACCGCACCGATACCCTTGGCACTTGATGTACCTCGTTTTAATGATATAATAGAAAGTGAGAACTTCCCCAAAATCCAATCCACCATCGCCATTGCGGTCAAGTCTTTTGAAGAAGTTTGGATCGTTAATAATCCAGTTGTAGCCACTTTGCTGGAGGAAGTCATTGAACTCCATGCAGCTGATTTGACCATCCCCGTTGGTGTCCATAGATCGGAAGAAAGACCCTGCCAGATCCCGAAGCTGTTGAGTGCCATTGTCGTAGTATGCTAAAGCAGCTGCATGTAGTTCTTCCATTGCCATATAGCTAGCTGCTAGATAGAACAATACCAGCTGCTTGATCTGTTAGCTTGTTCTTTAATTGATTGGAAACCCAAAATAAGATACTGATCAATCTGGTTTAGTATAGGAATATATATATGCAGGCATGAACATGTACCGGTCAGTAAACTATATATCCACTTGACAAAGAAAAAATGAAAAAAAAAATTCCAATAGTCTGCAGTCTACTCGTAGTAATACCGAGTCTTCTTTAGCCTGTTAGGTAGCTTAATTAGTTAATTAAATCAAGTTGTCACCTGGAGAATTGGCGCGGGAGAACCAGCGACCATGTCGCCCCGAGTTTAATTACTGACGAGAAGAGGATGAGGTCAAGGGCAATGATTGATAAATTGGATGACATAGAGTATGTATGACGATTACTCAAATTACATGTTATGTTCTATGATATCATAATCAGGTATAGGTTGAATTGACAACGGTTGGAGAAATGCAAATCCTTATAAATTCTATTGTAAAGTCATTTTTTTACAATGAGCAATGATAGGGGGCTTCAAGTGAGTCTAAAATTTGTAACCTCAAATTTTCAATTTTAGTTGTCATGTCATGGATATAAATCCAATTTTTATTTTCAATTTCACGTAATATATATTTGCTACGTCATAATCTTGCAACACTAAATTTACCCTTTTATATTTTATTTTAGATTTTAAGGGGTGGATCAATGACATTAATGAATTTAATTAGGCGACGTAAAAAAACATTACTTGTTAATAGCAGTCATTGATTATGTATTCATTTAAGGGATTGTTAGAGATCCACTCTTAACTCTTTTTTACCATTTCTTTTTATCATTTATTAAGAGAGTTTAATATTTTTTTTTTTTGAATCAATCGAACAATGATTGTCATTAGTAAAATCATCACAAGCCAAAATAGGCCGTTACATACTCTTCCGCTCTCATTTAAGGGCATAGATAGACAAGAAGATAGTGGTAGTACCCACAACGGTACATAGAAATAGACCTACTTATTACACATTCAAAATGTAGAGGTAGCGGTAATCCTCTATTGGTACTACGCCAAAGGCGCTAGAGATCTAGGTTCCTAATACAAGGAATTTATTGTAATTAGACAAAAAGCTAAAAACATAGGATTGGACCAAGGGCCAAAGCCCTAGTCCAAAATTAAACCTAGCAGCCTAAAGATAAGAAGCCCAAAAACCTAAGGCCCAGCAGGACGGCTAGCCCATCCAGTGACGTCAGCGAGACCCAGCCGGTGACGCCAGCCGCCCAGAAGACGCCTAGGTGCTCTGACGCAAACTTCATCCGACTTCGTCTCCATGAAGCCACACCAAACCGATCCGCCGCCACATCGCCATGCCACCACCACGCCACCTCAACCCATGTCGCCGCCACAACACCGCATCACACAATCTAGTATCCACTGCCTAGGCCACCTTTGATTCCTCACCTTCCAACGCCGATAGCGATGCCCACCGAACCTGTCATAACAACTACATCTCCACAACGTCGACCGGATTCTGCAGCCCACACCACCCGGCCAACCTTGAGCAAAGCACTTCAACAATGGGAGCCCCGATGAATAGTATCAATTACCCCGTCCGGCAGCAGCCAGCTAACGTCAGCGAGGCTGGAAGCCAGTCCGGACTCCAGGGCGCCTTCGGACGAGAAGAGATCTCACAGTCGAAGTCGGATTTAGGTTTTCCACAGAGAGAAAAGTTTTTATTGAATGTTTAAGAGAGGTTAATATTACTTTAACATGATCATGTACAAGAGAGTTAGCTTTTGGGTCCTTGACCCAAAACCCCAAAATGAGCAAAAATTATTCCACTTACCCCAGCAACAGATTTTTATTCTTACATACACAATTTGATGTCAAATGACCATTTTGCCCTCAATCTAATTAAAGATTTACAACCAAACGTCACACACACACACACACACACACTCTCTCTCTCTCTCTCTCTCTCTCTCTCTCCCAGATCGTCGTCGGCGTGGTCGCCGATCGTCAAAAACTGTAAGGTATTCCTTCCAGATTATTCGAGAAACATGTGATGACCTGGATTTTCGTTATTTAATTTTAGTAATTAATAATGGACTAGTTGTACGAATTATTGTTATTATGCTTTATTCGTATGTCGTATATGAAGTGGAATTGTTTTGGAAAATTACTTATTCGAGTCACAATGGCAACAATGTATCTCTCTGGGGATGAGTCTACCACAAGATCGAGTTGGAGCATGGAGCCAAACCCTAGCGGGTAGAAGCTAGTAGCCAGAAGCAAACTTCCGGGCCGAGAAGCAATCTCGTGCTGGTTGAAGCAAGCATTAGATATGCCGCCACCCCAGCTTCACATCCCCAGAGAAGATTTATTTCAAAGGGAGGGCTCCACAGAAGCTCTCAAGCAAGCGCAAACAAATTTCTTTCTTAGTGGAGTGTGATGGGAAACCTTCCCGCACGGTTCGAGGCAGTCAAGTTCTTTTACTCAAGAAAACTGCAGTCAGCCGCTTCCCCTGTAGTCGTCAGCTTATGCGGATGAGTCGCTTCAATTTCCAAAGACTAGAGAAGGGGATTTAGTGAGAATGCTGACATGAGTAACGATAAATCCTGTGAAAAACCTTCTTTTTGGGGAAAAAAGGGCTTCGAAATAAAAGGAAGATCGTGGAACTCTAACCTTTGAATGGTACACTTTAAGACGTTCAGAAGAGCAGTCGTCTGGGTCAATCTCCTATCCTTGCCGCTGTTGACCTCTCTCCTGGACTGCCAATCGGACAACAATCCAACATGCCTGTCTCTGCTAAGAGATCCAACACATACTTTCGCACTTTTTTGTGCATTCCATGCGACATGTGACCAAGTGAAAGTGAACAGCCCCGTTTCGAAGTGAGATTGTCAGGGCGGTACTCTGATCCCGTTGCTGCCCCGGTCTGTCATATGTTGGGATCGCCTGCCCGAAAGGCCAATCCTCTGCATCTTTGGCAGAGGAGGTAACCAGGTCAACCAACTGGAGTTTCTGTCCATTCTAGGAGACTAAGTACGGCCTGAGGCCCCCTGCCAATCCCTGCGAAGTGCTACGCTCCTACTTACGAAAGACCCCGTGCTTGGGAATTTCACTTTCGCATACCTCGGAGCGATTGAGCATACAAATCAATTCGTCACGGGGCAACTGAAAAATGAAATTGCAGGGAAATCCTAGACCACTTCGGACTCACTCACAGGAGAAGGATTTTATAGATATAATTATATATCTATTATCCTTTAGAAGGCCATAAGTGACTTCCTGGTTCATCTACCTTTTTGGTTGTTGGGCACAAGAACAAAAGCATACCATGCCCTCGGGAGAAACAAGACGCCTTTCGCCATGCATAAACTAAGCTAATACGGAAATAATGTATATAAATAGGGAACGGATACATCCAATACATTAGAAACGACTTGCTAGCTAACGAGCAGCTAACAAGAGGAAAGAAGAGCGACAAGTGTATTGCCGGAATGGCTTAGGCAAGTCTTTGTATAACTGGGGATTGAGCTGGCTTTTCTGCGAGAAGTTCATCAACACCCATTGAATGATCAAACAATTTTCATTTGAATACTCAAGGATCCGCTTAATTAGCCTCTTTGTAACCGGCATATAGTTTGATCAGCAACATAGCGTTCGGACTCATGTGCTTTCCAGAACCAGGGGTCTTCAAACCTGCTGCGTACTATTACGGATAGATTGACTTAGGAGAAAGAAAACTTATAACCGCCTCTTTCCTCTGGCCGATACTAAAGCCACTCGAACTTCAAATGCCGCTGCTTGGTGATCCCTAGGTTGCAGCACGTCCGGTCGTTAACTCCTCACGCCGCTGTCGCCGTTTCGTTGCTATTGCGGCCCTCGCTCTCAAGACCGTCAAAGGACTTTTGGTCCAGATAGAACGATAACGATCTAAACAAACTGGCTGGTTTGAGAAAAAGAATTCTCTGGGCGGTTCCCTCTTTCCTATTTCAATCTGCACTGGCCTTGTGGGGGGTATCAGACCTCCATTAGGACTTCGTGGATGTACCAGAATATGATCTGAGACGGAAAGAGAAAGGTTGGCCGACCTTGGATGGTACTTACTTTCATTTCATACTTTCCTGTGGTTTAGAGAGGAAAAACTATGCTGCTCCTCAGCTGAAAGGAGAAGGAGAGGGAGAGGCAGGATAAGCATTGGCATTGGCCTTCCTTCCTCTTTTGATCGTTTGGGTTAGGCGAAGTCCAGAGGTGGAAGGCAGCAAGCTAGCGCAAAATAAAAACCTAGGGGGGCATCCCTATGTCAGCACCAACCACTAAAGTTAGCCTTCGTGATTCAGCCCCGGGCCTTACTTATTTAGGGGAGAGAGTAGAGCCTCGAGAAGGTTCTTTCGTCCTAAGGCCTAGCTTCTGTTGTTTTTCGGAAGAGAACAGGTTACTATCTAAGAAATAGCCTTTCTGAAGATCGTATGTTGCAGCAAATAACATCTTTCTAGCATGTGTATTTGTGCTGACACGAAGAAGAACACATGCAACCCCCAAAAGTGGAGACCAAACAACCCTTTTTCTCTCGGTGTGCTTCACCACATCCCTATACTCACCTTGGGGAATCAAAAAGCACCAAATTTGATGACTTATTAAGGGGAAATGGGGTTCCCGTGGCTCCACATCCCTGATGATGATTCAGAGGCATCTGATGATGATGAACGGATTTGAACCAATCAAGCTACTTCCACTTTAGTAGACCTTCCATTCATCTCGACTTGGGTTCGGAAGGGAATTCCTTCGTCATCGGACTTCTTTTCCAAATCATCTCTATATATTCCTTAGCGCTAGCTGCAGTACTATTATATTAGAGACCGAAATCCTTCGCTGCCCGACAGTATGGAGTACTGACTCAAGACATCTCTTTTCAACTAAGAAACAAAACAAGTTCCCCAGTCGGAGAACGCATTACATATTTATCTAAACCGGGAAAGGCAAGCTAAGACTAGTAAAAGGAAGTATCAAAAGTGTCTCCCAGTTTGCTGTAGGTAGCCTCAGGGTGTGCCTGACTGGCGAGTATGCCGTCTCCACCAAAATACGCATCAGTAATGAGGGATGGGACACCAATCCGTACAGATCTACTCAAGTCAGGTTCTAAACCTATTGATAAAAAAAGGGATGAAGGGTAAAGTGTGATCTTAGAGCTATTGACTCTACCCGACTAGCTATCTTTATTGACACAACGTGAGCACATCCGGCTTGTTTTTTTTTGTCTGGTTCTTTGCTAAAAGTGTGGATTTAGGGGGGGGGGGGGTTCGAGGTTGACTTTTTATACTTTGAGATTCTTTGAAAAATTCCTTCATGAAAGTTGTAGAGTGCATCGATACGAGTTTGTGGACATGCGGAACACGAAAATTGGAGTTCTAATGAGAAAGTTATGAGTGATTGAAGTTTGAGAAAATTCTATATAAAGGGGTTTCTGTTTTCGAAAATTTCCATTTTTATTTTTGGAAGTTTCCAAAACTGGAAATCTTTCAAACTCTCCGTTCTCTCTCTTCAGCCGTTCGATCCGACCGGCCGACCCGTATCTAGTAACCCGACTCGGCTTTTTCTCCGATCTCCGGCGACCTCTACCGGTGAAGCAAGCCTAGACCGACTCGCCTCCACCGTGCTCTCCTCCTTGTGACGTCCTCTATCGATGATTTTCACCGTGTGCGGCGTTGGAAGGTAGCAACTTTTGGTGCAGTCAGACCCGATCCGAAATCCTAGCTCCGGCGACGTCGTGGCTTCAAGCTTTCTGTTTTGAGTTCGTAGGAGCCTCCTCAAGCGATCCATGGTGTTAGTTTTGATCGATTCACGTTGGAATCGGATCAACTCACGGTGAACAGTGCACGGTGGCTTGTCGCGGCGATAGGCGGCTATCTAGGTTGAGTTGGCTTGAACTCCAGGTATTAACGTTGTTCTATTTGATGTTTTTAACATTTTGGACGGTTTGATTAAGATGGTTTTTAGTTTTGGCCGGTGGTGGTTGTGCCACCACCTGTGGTGGCGTTTCGGCGGTCTTCCGGCCATGTAAGGCATAGTTTCTAGTTTTATATATCATCTACTCGTCGATACGAGCGTTACGATATATAATACGTAATTTTTGGAGATCGTATTAATATGTTGTGATTTTTACGGATTAAGACCATTCGATGATTCTATCTGTGAGGATTCGAGCGTTCGATCGACTTATGGTTTTGACATATTGATCGTAGAAGTATTCCGGAGACATTGGGTGGTCTCGGATGTGGTTTCTCCTCGATTGGCGTCAGTTTTGGGGATTTTAGTTCAAAACGAGGGTTTCATACTTAAATCGCTTGTGATTCGATACTCAGTTGAGATCGTATGTGATTAGGTACTTGACGAAGTATTCTTGGACGGTTATTTTGTGGTTGTGCTGCTTTGTTCTGTATTGAAGACGCAACGGGAATTTCAAGGTGAGTAATCTCACAATGTTCATTTACGAACGGAGTTACCTTTATCGTTTTGGGAGTTAATTATTTAACTGCAAACTATAGTTGGTATTCGTAGGCATTTCTGAGTGAATGATTACGTGTATATATATATATATATATATATTTACGTGAAATATATATATATATATATATATATGTATTGGTGGATTTTATTGATTGATGGAAACAATATGCATGAATGGTGCTTTTTATTGTTTTGTGTTGTGGCTTTTCGGAAAACAAATGGTTGTGAAATGATGATTCCTATTGTTTTGAAAAGCATTGAGAATTGTGTAACATTTTGAGTCATGTGCGACTTCTTTAATGTTTTATTCCGAGGCACTGAGAGGTCCGAGGAATTAAGGTCAGATTGTGACCTTAGGTAGTATATCGAGTAATCACGTTTTTGGCCGGTCGAGTGGTTACGATTTCAGTTAGAGCTCTAGTCTGTCTGCCAGTGTAATTCATGGGGTAACGGAGCGAGGTTATATCTATCTCATGAGTTCGTGTTTTAAGGAAACGAGGAGTGAGTTGTTTTCCTTATATACGATTTATAAGAAATCAAGGTGTGAGTTGCTTTCTTTATTTCGTGATTTGAAAGAAATCAAGGTGTGAGTTGATTTCTTTAGTTGGTGTTTAAGGAATCAAGGAGTGAGTTGTTTTCCTTATTTACGATTTAGAAGAAATCAAAATGTGAGTTGCTTTCTTTATTTCGTACTGCTAGAAACTAAGGAGTGAGTTGCTTTCTTTGTTTACGTTTTGAAAGGAATCAAAGAGTGAGTTGTTTTCCTTTATTACGTGTTAGTAAGGAGATCAAGGTGTGAGTTGTTTTCCTTAGTTTTGGTGTGAATTGTTTAGTGGTTGTTTTGAGTTACTCATATGAGCTTTCATAAGCTTACCGGGTTTGTTGTGTGGCAACCCGGCTCACTATTTAATGGTGTAGGGGTTAATCCTGCAGGTCATGATAATCGTGGTTGAAGCTGAGGTAGCGTCTTCGCAGCTTTACGGTAGGAAACCATTTTTATGACTTTACCGTTGATAAAGACTTCCGTTATGTAGTAAGCTCCGAAGAGCATTTACGTTTTATTTTGTGGTGACAATTTAGTTCGTAAGCTTATGTAATATATGACTGTATGGAGCGAGTCTGTATTGACATAGTGAGTTCAGGGCATCAGTATGTACTTGGTTTAAAAAGGAAAAAGTTTTACAGGTATTTTGTATTGATGGCTGAACCATCACGCATGTATAATTATGGGACTATATATTGATTTTTATTTGTGTTAAAAATCATGGGCATGACAAAACATGAGATTGCTCGATCCACTTCTCAGACCGGGCGACGCCGCAAGCTGACCCAACTTCATCTTCCGATTTCGGCTACACCATCCACGCTGAGATCGTCGAGTCGGGCATCTCCATGGGGAAGGAGTACTTCGAGCGCAACGTCGTCGACATCGTCTTCCAGGGGAACGCCGTCGTTTGCACCACTGATTCGAATTAGCTCTTGAATATCGGATTTCCAGAAACCTGGTGCGCGCCGACCCGGAGATCTAAGACCGCCACTTTGATGGCCATGATCGAGGACCCGCCGCTTTGTATGGCCGTGGTCGAGCCGCAGTAGACTATGTCCGGCAAGATGGGAGAAGAGGACATGGGTGCCCAGATCATTTTCAGGGTGTCCAAATTAGATTTTATTTTATTTTTTATTTTTTAAAGTAACAGGACAGAAGGAAAGAAAAAAAAAATTTGAATGTCTATTGGAGGGCAATTGACGTTTTTAAATTGATATAATCTCTTCATTTTTTTTCTTTAATCAAATTTTTATTTGTCTAATTTTAGGAAGATTAGTTCCCATTCCGGCTACTGAAAGTTCTATTGGAGGGCAATAGACGTCTATTGCCCCCAATAGACGTCTATTAGGGGGTAATAGACTACTGGGAGCAATAGACGTCTATTGGGGGGCAATGGGGAGCAATAGACGTCTATTGGAGTAATAAACCTTTCCGGCAATCTATGAAATCTCCGAGGACCTCTTTGGGGATCTCCGGCGAGATTTTCAGAAAAATCTGGTGGGCGGCAGACGGTGACGGGTGACGGCGACGAAATCTCATATGGTTTCTCTCTCTTCCATTTTCTCTTTCTCTCTCTAAGTAACAAAGGGGTGAGGGTAAAATGGTATTTAAAAAAATAATATAAAAAAAAACTTAATGGGGTATTAGGGAAGACTTCTTTATAGTGTTTTGGGTAAGAGGGAATTAAAAAAACTTAATAGGGTAAGTGGGAAAAAAATCCCTAGAAATGGGGTAAATGGACAAAAACCCAAACGAAGCTTTTTTCAAAAAGCTCTCGCTCAGAGAGCCGCACAAGAAAGCTAGTGTTTTCCTCCATTCCTACGATTGCAGGCTTGGTTGTCTTTGTCAAGAGACGCGGCGACGGAGTCACTTTGTGGCCCTGACCTCCGGTGGTGGCCCAGTTCAATTGGGTCGTGTTTCTTCCCTTTAGCAGTGGTGTAATTTTGGTGTTAATCTCCGAATTCTATTGTGGTTGGTTTGCAGACGAATCCTGCTAATCGGCGGGTAAAGCGGGTTGACAACAAAAGATGGTCGGCGGTGACAGGGAATCGGCTGCAATTCTGGCGGAGATGGTGTGGCGGTTTCGGCAGTCGGATCATGTCCGTGGATGGAGTTGCCTCCATCAGACAAGCTTAGGCTTGCTGGGCTTTTTTTCTTCCCTTGGGATAGGGTTGGGTCTTTTGGGCCTAATTTTTGGTCCAAGGGGAAGTGGGCTTAAAATTTAGGGTAGTTTTTTGCTTGCAGACTATAAGATATTTTTACATCTTGATAATGGAAGATTCTAGCGCACCGCAATTGAGCGCATTGGCAAAGCAACCTTTCATGCATAGTTATCTTGTTGTAGGATAATTTTTAGTTTGCTAAGCTCCTTGAATAAGTGAGCAGAATTTATTATGTGAATGGTATATTATTCAAATTTTGTTTTGTGGGATTTGTAAGTGCCGTTCTGGCTTGCGATTATCGATGAATATTTAATTTAGTAAAAAAAATGTACAAGAGAGTTTATTAGATGTATTGCTTTGCTTTTGCACTTTTCTTTTTATTTGCACGTTGAATAATTGTTGAGAAGTGAGATTCAACATAATTTGATGTTTGGTAACAATCAATATTAATCTAAGCATGAGTAGAATAAAAAAAAAATATTTTCTTAATTGAAGAAAAAATATTTTCTTAATTGAAGAAAAAATATTTGTTGTTTAAATCTAAGCATGAGTGTAATAAAAAGAAAAAAAAAATTTGGAGTCATTAGATTCTGGAAGGATGAGATGGTCTTTTTCTCAAGAATTACATGGCATTATGTGGCAAATAAGTGATGTGTGTAGGTGACATGGCATGACACCACCTAGAGAGATTCGTAGGTAGGAGTAGGATAGCCATACCACGTGGCGGTAGGGCTGCCAAATTAGGACCTTGCAGCGGGGTGTTTTAGATATATTGCTTTATTAAAATAGGGACAATTTCGGGATATACAAAGTTCTTTCTTAATTTTGATTGGACTGCCCTACCGTCACGTGGTAGGGCAGTCCCTACCTAAAAATTTCTCCACCGATAATTGAGGCACAAAACTTAGGCCTCATTTAAGGCCAAGAACAATTTTTTTTAGAATAGTGGACAGTGGTGTTCACCTGGTCAGTAATTGACCAAAGAAATGTTCAACCACCATTGAACATAAATCTAATTGTAAAAGTAATTATTTTTAAGTTGGGTGTTTTGTATTCTATCTTAGATTTATATTCAAGTGTGATTAAACATAATTTTCTTAGTCAGTTACTGCTAAATGAACATTATTGGGGCTTTACATTCATAAGAAAGTGATCGGTGATTAGTTGCAAGGAGAAAAAGGAAAAGAAAAAGAAAAAGAAAAACTAGGAAACCCTAACAAAACTAACTCCATAAATTTTTTGATATTCCGATTTAATCTTACCTAAACTGTAATTAGAATTTTAATCGCCAATGGATCAAATATTATCGAACCTAATTAATACAGATGATCCACTATTCACAGCAGTCCCCTCTGAGATTCAATCACAACTATTTCTTAGCAAGCTCATCTTGAATCTAACCAATCTTATATTGTCTCTAGACATGAACATTCAATTTGATTATTTTGGCAAATGCAAATCTCCAAGTCACTATTACCACGTTTTGCTTTGGTATAAAGCTTGAAATTTGCTACAGAAATGTGGTAGTCGACTTAAAGACAATATAAATATTTGGTCATGTTTCGTAGCAAGCAAATTTACGCCGGTTTGCTGAATCTAGTCTTATACATGACCTAAATTGGATCATCGGATCTTTTCGGAGCTTGACTTTTCATGCGCTTCGAAAATGGCTGAAGTGGAATAAAAAGTTTTGGCTTGTATTAAGTTTGATTAGTCGCTTCACACAGTCAACAAGACTCAGTTTACTCCAAAAGATGACCAAGACATAGTCCAAGTCTCAAGACACCACCGTCAGTACTTCAAGACAAGAAGACGAAAGACTTTTCATGGGTGACTATCCAGCGCGGTTCGGGCTTCCGGGAGAGAGAGTATCCTCTTCTGTTTTACATGGTGATCAACAACTTGGACACGGTCCGTATATGACGGAGAGACCCTAAATGGAAGTTAAATAAGCTCTTTCATGGAATCATGGCTACTTGCATTGACAAGGCAAGTCAACTTCTTGTTTTCAAATAAAAAAATAAAGGCAACTCTTTGTCTCACCCAGTAAATAAGCTGTTTCATGGAATCATGGCTACTTGCATTGACAAGGCAAGTCAACTTCTTGTTTTCAAATAAAAAAATAAAGGCAACTCTTTGTCTCACCCAGTAAATAAGCTGTTTCATGGAATCATGGCTACTTGCATTGACAAGGCAAGTCAACTTCTTGTTTTCAAATAAAAAAATAAAGGCAACTCTTTGTCTCACCCAGTAAATAAGCTCTTTCATGGAATCATGGCTACTTGCATTGACAAGGCAAGTCAACTTCTTGTTTTCAAATAAAAAAATAAAGGTAACTCTTTGTCTCACCCAGAAGACCCGGACTACGTACAGTAGCTAGCTTCCGGCCACTGACTGATTCATATAGACGTAGTTGAGTTTTTTCCATTTTTTTCCCAAGTTGGAAATTAATTAACAAGAGTTACAATAATTCACTTTAATTATATTCTTTTTCGATGAACAATTCATTTTAATTATTGCAATAGCTAGCTACTGGGCATTTTTTTAATGCAGGTTGCTAATTTTTGTAGCTATATATAATTCACTTTATGATATAATATATATAGTAGGGTTCTAGCTAGGGTTTACTGATTCTTGCAGCTACATAACCCTTATGATCACTATCATTGTAAGTGGTAATCAAAGATTAAGAAAATTTAGAGCTAACAATAGAGTTTTCCCAAGTAACCGACTCCGTTCCGTTCCTACGTACCTCACAGTCATACATCTCTAAGGCCCAGTTTGGGATTGATTTCCAACCTGCTTTTGAGCCTAAAAGTGCTTTTGGGGCTACATTTACCAAACACCATATATGTCCTCAAGCTGATTTTGGGGGAAGTGAATTCTCAGAAAAACTGGTTCTGAGAAGCAGCAATTTGCTGCTTTGCCAATTGCTTATGCAGAACCTCTCCGAAAAAACACGGTGGTTTTAATGAAACTATACTGAACTGTCTATTTTGTCCTCGTTCTTTCCTAAAAATCACATTGAACAAAACAGCCTTATCTCTTACCTTCGTTGCAGATAGATCGATTCTCCTGCTCCATTCTTTATCCTCATTGGCACAAATTGGGAGAGAGGCGCTCTACTTCTCCTCCCTCCATCTCTGAGAAGCATAATCAGAAATACGAGAGGAGCTTTGGTAAAAGGTAAAACCTCATACCAACTCTTTTACAGAACCATGTTTGTATGTCCATGCGTTTGGTTTGTTTAGTGGAGTTGGGTGTGGTAATTGAGTGAAGAGCTTAGGGGAATTGCGGGGGAGGTTGATGATTAATTGGCGGCTTGGATTTTGGGCTTTTTGACTGGGTGGTTGTTGGTGAGTCGGGGTTTATCTGAGATGGGGATTAATTCCTAATTAGCTGATAGGTGTTGTTTCTCATTATATGCAGTGCTAATTCGATGAGGAATTTGCTCATAAGTTGACTTTTTGCTAAGCCACTGGTTGTTCAGGTTTTATATAGATTTTGATGTAAACTTTTTGCAAGTTTAGTTTGTGTCTCAAATTGTAAAGTTGAAGAATCCAGATTGAAATTTGCGTGAGGGGAGGACTAAGCATTTAGAGTTACTACAAAGTAAGTTTCCCATGTACCTCTCTCTCACATATTTAGATTTACCAAGTTGATACAATCTGATATTGACTGCTTTGCTCTTCTTTGTTTTCTGTAGAATCCTAATATGTAGTTTGAGTCTTTGATTTACTACCTCACAGATCTACGTTTGGTGGATTACAAACTTATGAAGTTCTTGCCTTCTATGATAGCTGCATCGGCTGTATTTCTAGCGAGAGTTATTATTACTAGATCAAAAATGAATCCTTAGGTATGTGTTTGATTATTTTGCTTATCGTATTTCTGTTGGTCTCTATGTATGAAGGGTAATTACTAAATTGTATTCATTTTAGTGTCCAGCACTGCAAGAATATATTGGTTATAAGGCAGTGGATTTGAGAGAATGTGTTCTTATCATTCACGACTTGTTTTTGGGTAGAAGCGGTGGATCTTTAGTAGCTGTACTCTCTAAATACAAACAGACTAAGGTATGTCTACCAAAGTGTTTGATTCTTAAACCCATTATTGAGAAATGAAATCATGGTCTTAATGGAGCCATTTTCTTTTGGCAGTTAAAATGTGTGGCAAAAATGCATTGCCCTTCATAGTTACCACATTCCTTGTTTGAAGCTGTGAAAGCATGAAAGAATGCAAGAAGAAAGATTTTTGTGGCAAGGGCTTGTCCAATATTATTGGAAGATCTGGCTTTATGTTATTTAGAGAGTGCAAAATGTCAAAATGTCAAGCTGCCTAACTGTGACAGCTTGTAAAGTGACCAAAGCTGTTGGTGGAGATGGGGATAATGAACTTCAATCTTCCCTCAGACCATCTTGAAGGGTTCCACAATTCCATGAAACTACTGCCAACTTAGCACCAGATTAACCTTCTGTATTTTGGACTACTGATGAGCTGCTCCTATACATTTCCTTTAGCTAACTCTGATTAGTGAGCCTACTCAAACAAAAATAGTCAGTGGCACCCATTACACGCCATCTCCCATTAACAAAAGCTGCGGACAATAATGCTCTTAAGTTATAGTTATTATTAGCTTTAATGTGATTTTGTAGACTGTTTCATAGGTATAGGTGACTGGGTGTATTCATGTAGTAAGCTCACTTGCAGAGAGCTGAATGCAAATTTGTAAGTTATCTCTATATTCCTGCATGTTTAGTTTCTCTGCAATGTTTAATTGAGAACTGAAAATCCTGTATACTTGCTTACATATCTGATATCTCAATTCTCAACCTCTATGAATGCCTTGTAAATATATAGCTTCTATTATGCCTTTCTTAGAAAGTATAAATTTTTCCTTAGAAATTCCAAAGAACAGAAGTGGGATTTGAAACTTTCTAGAGCATTATATTTTGTATGTGACAGCAAAGTCCTAGAAAGTACAACTGGTAGAGTGATTATGCCATACAAAGTTATGTATTTTAGTAGCATTTTTATCATCTATGTCCATTTTGGTAATTATACCCAACCAAAGCACTTTGTACTTACAACTTACCGAACACTCAGAAATTGCTTTTGGTTCACACAACACTTTTTAAAACAGATTACTAAACACGTCAGCTGCTTATTCTCACAGCAATATCAGAAGAGCTTCTTCTTGCAGCAATATCAGAAGTGCCTTTTCTCACAGCACAACAATCCCAAACTAAGCCTAACGCTACTAAATGTCGTAACCACTCTGCCCACTCACACCCAGCCACGTACCCTTCCCCATAAGCGTTACTGCCACGCCAACTCCTACGCGCTTTTGCCGTTAATAACTTGATCCCCCTCCATATTTAAATTTAGATATA
This sequence comes from Rosa multiflora, assembly GCA_002564525.1. Taxonomy (NCBI): domain Eukaryota; kingdom Viridiplantae; phylum Streptophyta; class Magnoliopsida; order Rosales; family Rosaceae; genus Rosa; species Rosa multiflora. Next base: position 181,169 of record BDJD01001522.1, read on the forward strand.
TTAAAGAGTTTTTTCAAACTATGCTATTGTCGGGTCGACAGAGACTCAAAACCTGGGAATTTTCTTAGTGCATGTATTATTGCATCGATCATTTAGGGAAGTGGACATCCACTTCCACGACTTCCCCATTCAATAACAACACCTCTTTTTGTGTCTCACTTTCTATATTGGTTTCCTAGCATCCACTTACTGGATCCCTAGCATAAGTGACTGGAGAGTCGTCGACCTCCATATATAGAGACCGTCCAGGTATGTCCACTGCCATCTTAGGATGCAGTGGTGGACTCGAGATTTTATTTATACAGGGATACACGGTCATATTATCTTTATTTTAAACTACTGTGGGGGTATATATGTTAATATTAATTTAGGCTAAATTTTTTTTATGTTAGATAGTAGATCATCAATTAACTCCCTCACTTGCCCCAGCTAGGTCCGCAATGCTAAGGTGTTAATTCGGGAAGGAAATGTGAGAGTGAAATACACAGTGTACTTTTTGAATTCTTGCCCTTTGTTTGGAGAAAACAAGAGCGCCATTAATTAAGCTCACCCTGCTTGCTTGATTGAAACAAAAAAGCAAAGTGGGTAGGACAGGAAGATCAACACTTCAATCAAAATGCAGCTCAAACGATGAAGCTCGATTGTAATTACAATCATGAATCTTAAACATCGGTCTCCTCTAAATAACAGGAAAAAAAAACTCTTTTAATTTATCTTTGTTTACATGGAGTCATTGAAGCGGAAGGAAAAACCTCTAGCTCTCTCCCTTCAAACAAGAATGGGACATTCAAATCCTCCAATGGCTGTCCGTGATCAATTCTCCATCCTTTCATTTTCTGGTAATCTGGTAACATCAGATAGACACTGAATTTGGACTCCAACAATAAACCCTTTTTTGTAATGACATCACATGATTGTACAATTAGCAGCCACACTTGCAGCAGCAAGAGCCATCTCAAACACGCTAAATACCTGGAACCTGTTTGGCTCCAAAACCAGTATGGGTGCAAACTGTCTCTTTTGAGTGTGTGTGCAGGCGTGCTAGCACCGTGGGGTGCAGTCGTCGGAGAATCCCTTGACCTGACTTCTTGATCAAATGATGTAGACGAAGAGAGCACCAACCTCGTCACAAGGTTCTTTTCTCTGCCTTCTGGAAAAGGACTTCTTGCCTTACGGGTAAGGGCTTTGGTTGTGATCTCTTCGCATCACCGAATCGATACTCAACGTTGTAGGTTGAGCAAAGCAATCACTGGGAAGTTTGGAGAAAGCACGGGTTTGCTAAAGCGTATCTTTAGCTTCGCTGGGTTGCGAGGGCATTACCCTTGCTTCGCTGGGTTGCAATTGGGTTGCGGGTAGGTTTGCTCTGGAGAGGCTTTGATAATCTGTATGATTAGTTGATTGAAGAGTTATGTGTTTTTGTCCTTGAAACCTGCTATTTATACTTAGGGTTTCGACTGTTCCTTGCCAGAGAAGGATTATTAATTGACGTTTCCTATTCGATCTCCGCTACCTGACTCCAATAAGGACTCGTTTTCCTTATGGATCACTGAATGGGTGAAGCTATAATCCAAACCCAAGTAGGCTTATTTTTGGGCCACAGGTATCGGCCAGCTGTATTAAATCCCCTAAGGGATCTTGCCAAAAATACTTTTGGGCTCAAACATTGCCCCCCAAGCCCCGAAATCAGGCACGCAAGAAGTAACTGCTTGAAGAGGACTTAAACCGACACGCCTAATGACCGAAACGAGGCCATTAATGAAGGTCGCGTCCATTCGCTTTGTAAAATTTCTTTTCGTCGTATCGTTTCCCTCACAAAATCTCTTATTTAAATCTCGCAGCCACTGCAGACCTGTCACATAAGAAACCCTTCCAGTCTCCTAAACCCAGAAAAATCCTTGCACCCTACACCTCCTTCCAGAAACCCAGAAATGGCTCCCCCAAAGAAAATGATCATCAATCAGGAAGAGGAACTTAACAAGAAAGCCGCTCACACTTGGGGAACCAGCGTAGGTGCCCGTTGTTTCATCCATACCATCGTCTAAAGACCTTTGCTTCTCAGACTCCCAAACCAACATGCCGGATTGGGCCCTTCAACGCGAGATTCCCTCCCGGACGACGAGCTCGCCCTCTACTGCCTGCCCATCCGACAACCCATTCCAGTCCTTAGAAGAACACCTGGAGATTTCACTAGCTGGGGTACGCATCTGCACAGAGCCAAAATAGGGCATAAGCCTACCACCATCAATGGGGTGGAACTCTCATGGTATTACGAAGCGCGAGATCTGGCTCGCTGGGACGCGGCAGGTATTACTCAGACTATTGATCTCTGTTTTTGCCTTCCGAGGAGTGGCAATCGTTCACCGCTGGCTGCCTTTCTTTGTTTCTGGAACACCGCCACCAACACTTTTGACTTTCGATTCGGCCAAATGAGCATCACTCTGCCAGACATCCTCACTATTACTGGGTTACCCATTGACGGCGAGCCCTATGTACATGGCCAATTTGACTCTGTCACATTCACTTTGGCAATGGCTCAAACCAGCTGCAGCTCTCATAGCGGTTCCTACCCGCGGTGGCTGTCCCATTACTGCAGAGACAGAACGCGACCGGAGGAATTGCCTTCCTGGAGTATTGGCTGTGCAAGTTCATCTTCTGCACCTCCGCCAACAAGCCCACTGGACCTTAGACTTCTCTCGCGATGGTCCTCTACAACGGCCACCGCGTAGGGCTTGAACAGCCGGTTTTGGGCGCCCTCTACCGCACTCTATACCAGGCCACCATGCATCCTTTCAAAACTAACATCTCAGGCCCCTTTTGGATTCTTGATTTCTGGATTAAAATTTACTTTCCATTCTTCGGTCGCGACGACATTCCGCCGCTACCACCAACTGACACTCTTCTTGGCCGATGGCTCTGCTGCGAGGCAAGGTACACATCCCTGCCCTATTCTGAGTGTTTTACATACTTGTACCTCCTGCACGAAATGCCGTACCTCGATTTAGTGATCAATAGGAGATTCCCACCTCTACTTGAACATGGGTTCCTTCCTGGGGATATCAACTATAGTGATCGCGCGCGCGATCTCCTATTCAGACATTAGGCTTGCCGCGGAAGAACTCAGTTATGAGCTTTATGCGCCCAATCACTTTGCTCGCCAACTCGGGCTGATTCAGTTAGTGCCATTCCCCTTCTTTGACGTCTGGAACTACAACACCTCCTAGCGCAGAATTGGTCCCCCAATTGGGCCTCCACCAGCCGCATGCTTGCATTGGTCGATCTCCCTCACTGGGCCAACATACTCGCTCCAGTTGATGAGACCGCCGAAGATTATGATCAATGGTGGAAAGAAGTCACTATCAACTGCTAGAGACAAAGGGATGATGAACTCTTCGAGACCATCTTCTAAGATCTGCGGTATCCCTATGATGTTGATATCGAATTGCTTGCTCACTTCCCTGAAGATGAGGCGCGATCTCCACTACCCAAGCCGGCTCCACGACTCGCAAGAGCCTCGCGTCCTGCTCAAGCTGGCATTGTTATCCGCGAGCCCTTGCAAGAGGTAACTTGCCCTTTGAATGTTTTCATTTTCTTCTTTTGCTTTTAACTCCACTCTTTTCCCCTTACTTAAATTTTAATGCAGCAGGGACGTGTTCCGCCTTCCGGAAGCCGCGTAGTGGATGCTCCTCCGACCACCGGTCAAGCTGCTAAACAAAAAGCTGTAGCCACGGGGCCTGAAGTTGAAGACTCTTCTTCCGATGATAATGACCCACAAACTATAAGCACTTCCTCTTAGAACCTAATATTGCGACATTTTCTCCACAGTCAACCTAATTCTCTTTTGATCTGGACAGCTTGCCGCCACTTTGGCCGGCAAACGCAGTCGCGCTGACCCCTGTACCTACCCGTGGGCAGAAGATGAACCACTCGCATCTCGACTGGTACTTCATACTCAACGCGAGCGCTGGAATTTTCATTCCATAATTATGTCCGAGCCTATAACGCTCCTTGCTTTCAGGTCCATCATAGGCCCTTAAGACCAACTGGTGAAGGATCATCTACCGCTGGCGATGGAGCACCCTCATCTCAGACTCAAGCACGGATTGATTCGACCAATCCTCCACCTCCAATTAATACCGCTAGTGATTCGCAGCTGCCCTTGGTGCCAGTGCAGATTCTTGACTATAGCTCTCCTGAGGCTGAAGAAAGAGCACCACCAACAGAAACCTCTCGCGAGCAGCCACCTGCAAACCTCATCCTGGAGCAGATAACGCTTGTTTCGGCCAACCCTCTCGAGATTGCCCAAGAACAAGCGGTGTACATACATGTACATTTGCAAAGCATAATTAGCTATAACGGGCCGTGCTCATTGTACCGCCAAAGGTACTAATTCCAACCAAAGGAATGACATGCGAACACACCGCCAGGCGGGCTACAGCCTCAGCGACGGACCGCCTCCAGATCACCACCGACGCGCCTCCACGCGCCGCGTCAAGATAGCATCAGAAGCCTCTGAAGCTGGGAACTGAAGCATATCAGTCCCACATCGAAAACAAAGACAAGATCAGTCTCTCCCTCACCTATAAAAGGTTCTCTCCTCTCTCCTCATTAATTACGCATTCAATACTTACCTACTGTTACTTTGTCAACATAAATACATTGACTAACTTAGGCATCGGAGAGTTGAAGACCGCCCAGCGCGGGCTCCCTCTAACGCCCGTTGTATTTTACTTGACAGGTAACGGGAACAACAATATCAATACAATTATCGATCCGCCCACCGGATCAGCGTTAACTAAGGTCCGGCTACCGCTAGACTTTTAGACATTAACATTGGCGCCGTCTGCGGGAATCCTTGAACTAAAGGTCATCCCGCTACAATCACCATGACTAACGACAGCGGGGGAAATGCTGAAGAGCAGACAGAACTCCCCGCCATCTCCCAACCCTCCGACCCCGCGATCGGCGTTAACCGCGCACTATTCACGACCCCGGCCAACCCCGGCGGAGAGGCAAACCCAGGCAGCAGCCGCCCGCCAGGCCAGGATCTCGTCACCATGTACGAGATGGCACTAGCGGATCTCCATAAGGCAAACAGAGAACGCGAGGCGGAACGCAAGGAGAAGGCCGAAGCCCAAAAGCAGGTGGCTGCGCTCATGACACGTTTTGAGGAACTAAAAAACACTTTGGCGGCCACCGACCGCCCGGCACAGAGCGAGCAGTCACGCAGCACCAGGCGTAGCCGACCCAGCGCCGGCACAGCAGCGCCAGGGCCGATCATACAAATGCACGTACCGCTGAACCCACCTGGGTTGTCGGGAATGGGACCACCGCCCATACCCCAACTATTGTTAGAACAGGTGGCGGAATCCCTTCCGCACGCCAACAGCTTGAATATCAGGGCAAGGACTGAGGGTGATCCACCCATACCTAGGCGCAAGCCAACTCGGCAGGGCAGTCAGGCCGATCCCGCCGGCGATACAACCGCCCAGTTATTGGAAAGGATGCACCAACTGGAGCAGAGGTTAATCCGGGCGGAGACGGGCGTCCCGACATCAACTCGGAACCCGCTGTTCACTTCCAGACCCGGCCCCTTTTCCGCCGCGATCCTCCCATACCCCAACTATTATTAGAGCAGGTGGCGGAATCCTTTCCGCACGCCAACAACTTGAATGTCGGGGCAAGGACTGAGGGTGGTCCGCCCATACCTAGGCGCAAGCCAACTCGGCAGGTCAGTCAGGCCGATTCCGCCGGCGATACAACCGCCCAGTTATTGGAAAGGATGCACCAACTGGAGCAGAGGTTGATCCGGGCGGAGACGGGCGTCCCGACATCAACTCGGAACCCGCTGTTCACTTCTAGACCCGGCCCCTTTTCCGCCGCGATCCT
>BDJD01001523.1:5823-16919 GCA_002564525.1 Rosa multiflora
GCTTTGGTATGTCACTCATATGGTTAGGAATCTATTTTGATAAAGATAAATATCTAATTAGTTGATATGATAATTATAGCATCTTTCAGAAATAACTAATTGGTTAGAATCAAGGATTCTTTTATAGGAAAACCTATCTAGTTTGTATATATAGGTGCTTGAAGTTCCTATTCACTATGTGACTAAACATTCAGTCCTGTCCCATAGAGAGGAGTTAAACACATAGTTGAGTACAAGATTTCTTGAGTGTGGCTGCTTAAAGTTTTATAGCTCGGATTATTTGTGTTGCATAGCTGTGTTGCTGCTACTACTTTTGAAGGAATGACTGTTGTGCATGAAGCAGGTGATGCATCTCCTCTTGTTGTATTCTAGTTCATATTGTATTGATCATTTGGTTGTGTTTATGCATTTTGTGAAACGATCTTGGTTTGCTCATTAAGTTAACAATTAACACTAGGTACAGCGGACTATTTAGAAGGTTGGAATGTTTACACAAGTTCAAAAGACAGGAAAATGTTTATTGAGGACAGCGTATCACACACCAAAGCAACTACTCATCGAGCTCTAGAAACTTTCCTTTCATACCAGAAACAGTGAACAACAATAGATCAATCAAAGGAAGAATAATAGTTTCCTGATTTTCTAATTACGTTTTTCCTAGGTTATTTTCTTCCCTTGCAATCAATGCATTGTTGGGTGTGTGGATCCGATTCCTCATAGGATAAGGATTTGTTAATCCTTGATCAAAGAGGAGTTCTGATTGTTTCATACCTGTTTACATAATCCTACTTGGTAATAGTTTCTATGTCTATTGGGAATAGGTTTCCAATGTCTTATAGGGTCTAGTTAGATATCTAGAAATAGGAGCATAGGTTGTAGTAGTAGATCAAGTCTTTGAAGCATTAAATAGAGAGAGCAAGTGAGGTCTTGAGAGTTGGTGATAACTTCTTGTAAGAGATTCTTGTATTCTTGTTTGTGTATTCTTCTTCTTCTATAGTGAAACAAAAGCAGCCCGGGGACGTAGGCAAAGTTCGTTGCTGAACCTCGTTAACAAGTTCGTGTTTGTTTTCTCGATTGTTTGTCATATTGTTTTGCACTTGTCTGCTTCCGCAAGATGAATTTTAGGTCAAATTCCTAATAAAGTGGTATAAGAGCTTAGGCTCTAGAGTGGAAACAATGAGCATAGAAGACGTTGAGAAGAGGGTCGATAAGTTTGACGGTAATGATTTTAGCCTATGGAGGTCACAAATCGAGGACTACTTGAATATGAAGGAGCTTGCTAAGACTTTAGAGGGCAAGCTCCCCCCCAAAAGATATGAAGGAGGAAGAATTTGTCTAGATGGATAGGATGGCCCTTGGAGCCGTTCGACTATCGCTTTCGAATGATGTACGGTGATTTGTTATCAGGGAGACTACGTTGAAGGGGATGATGGATAGTTTGTCCAACATGTATGAGAAGCCAAATGACGTTCAACAGTTGTACTTGATGAGGCGGCTGTTTACTTTAAAGATGGGTAAGGGTATATCTGTTCGCTAGCAAGTCGAGATAGTTGGTGATATTATCGAGCAACTAGCATCGGTGGATGTTAAATTTGACGAACACATCAAAACTTTGGTGTTGTTGACTTCCATGCCTTCAGATTGGGCTGTGACTATGAACTCGATTTGTAGTAGAGCTAGGACTATGAAAAAGCTAAAGTTTAATGATGTGCGTGACATTCTTCTGAATGAAGAGACGCGAAGACAAAATAACCTTGAAGATCCTTCAAGTTCTGGGCTATCTATAGAAAATAGAGGTAGAACATTCAACCAGAACTCAAACAACAATCGTGGAAGGTCCAAGTCTAGGGCACCTGGAAAAGGCCGAAGCATGTTCAAGTCAAGAAAGTGGTCCGATGGGTGTTGGCATTGTGAGAAATCTGGACATGTCAAGAGAGACTGTAACCAGTGGAAGGAGACAATGAAGATGGCAAACACAACTGAGTTTGATTCGGATGCACTTGTACTAAGCGTTACTTAAGCACCATTGGAGTCATGGAACATAGACTCTGGAGCGTCATTTCACTCAACTTCACAACAAGAGCTCATGGTGAATTACCGACGTGGTAATTTTGGCAAAGTATTTCTTGCTGATGGTGGAGCCTTGGAGATTGTGGGAAGGGGTGAATTTCGTTGACAAATGGTGGAACATAGACCTTGAACAATGTTAGACACATATTGTGGTTGAAGAGGAATTTGATCTCTGTGGGTCAGTTGGATGATGAAGGATGTCGCACTACCTTTGAGAAAGGTACGTGGAAGGTGTGTGAAGGAGGTATGGTGTTAGCTCGTGGAATCAAGACAGGGACACTTTATACGACCTTGAATATTGTTGCTATTGTTGAGAACAATGAAGGCACTGCGATCGTTGAGAAAAATGAAGATGCATACTTATGGCATCGTAGACTTGGGCACATCAGTGAGAAAGGTATGGGTGTACTTCAATCGAAGGGTAAACTACATGGTGTGAACTCAGTGAAGATTGGGCTTTGTGAAGACTGCATATTTGGGAAGCAAAAGGTTGTTAGTTTCTCAAAGGGTGGCAAGGCACCAAAAGATACAAAACTAGAGTTGGTTCATACTGACGTGTGGGTACCTGCACCGAAGCTTTCGTTAGGTGGCTCAAAGTACTATGTGACTTATATTGATGACTCCACAAGGAAAGCATGTGTTTATTACTTGAAAAATAAATAGGAAGTATTTGATACTTTCAAGAAGTGGAAGGCGATCGTAGAGAATGAGACCAGGTCGAAGATCAAATGTCTGAGGTAGGATAATGGAGGTGAATACTGTGGTATTGATTTCAAAGAGTATTGTGCAGAGAGTGGGATTAGGATGGAGAAGACAATTCTCGGAACTCCACAACAGAATGGAGTGGCTGAACGCATGAATAGGACTCTAAATGAGCACGCAAGGAGTATGAGGATACACGCAGGATTGCCAGACATGTTTTGGGTTGATGCAGTTAATACTGCTGCTTATTTAATTAACCGTGGACCAGCAGTACCATTGAATCATCTCTTACCTGAGGAAAAATGGAGTGAAAAAGAGATAGGCCTATCGCATTTAAGAGTGTTTGGTTACGTGGCATATGTTCACATTGAGTCCGGTGCGAGAAGCAAGTTGGATCCCAAGTCTCAAAAGTGCATATTCATAGGCTATGGCGGTGACGAGCTTGGCTATAGGTTTTGGGATATGCAGAATAAGAAAGTTGTAAGGAACAGGAATGTCATCTTTAATGAAGAGGTGATGTACAAGAATAAGCAAGCAACAGAGCCTAAAAGTTTTGTAAGAAAAGATTGACAGTTTGCAAGGTTGGAAGGATTGTCCAATGGAGATGTGTCAAAGGGAAATCATGGGGAGGAACGACAACAACAAGAAGCTCTTGAGGTCGCATAACCTAAAGAACAAGTTCCTAGTGATGAGCCAGTGACACCTCCTTTTTTGACAAGAGTATCGTAAAGAAGTACTAAAGGAATACCAGCTGATAAATACTCGCCTTGTGCTAACTATTTGCTGTCAACTGACTGTGGTGAACCCGTGAGTTATGATGAGGTAATGCAACATAAAGATTCTGCTAAGTGGAAGGGTGCCATGGAAGATGAGATGGACTCTCTCATGTCCAACAATACTTGGGAGTTAGCCAAGTTACCAACAGGCAAGAAATCATTGCATAACAAATGGATTTACAAGATTAAGCAAGAAGTTGATGGGAGCAAACGTTACAAGGCAAGGTTGGTTGTGAAAGGTTTTCAGCAAAGGGAGGGAATTGATTTTTATGAGGTCTTTTCGCCGATTGTGAAACATACCACAATCCGGGTGGTGCTTGGTTTAGTGGAAGCTGAAGGTCTGTATTTGGAGCAGCTAGACATCAAGACTGCTTTTCTTCATGGTGATTTGAATGAGGTCTTATACATGAAGCAACCACAAGGTTTTATAGCACCTAGTAAGGAGGACTTGGTATGCAAACTGCAAAAGAGCTTTTATGGCTTGAAACAAGCCCTAAGACAGTGGTATAAGAAGCTTGATGCTTTCATGTGTAGGAGTGGCTACACAAGATGGATTATGTAAGCAGACATCGACAGCATCATAATCCATCAGACATTTGGCACCCTTTGGCAGTTCTACATAAACCCAAAAACAAGACAATATCATAGCCTATAACTGAAAAAATTCAGCACATTCTATCCGTCAGTTAATTAACTTTATTCTTACACAAGGAGTTTAATTGTAGGATCTTTAGACAATATTGTAACGCCCCAAGCTGCACCTCACCAGCTTAAGCACGTCACAGTGCCGCGAGTCTCTAAAACATAAACCGAATGCTCGATTTATATCCTAAAGAACCGCTAGGCATTTTGTTTGAAAAACTTTTTGTAAAACACAGCGAAGCTACAAATATTTTTGAGGTGAAAACTTGAATTGCTAGCAACTATTTTGTTTGTTCAGAACTTGGATAAAGGCGCACACGGGGTATGGATTTCAATGAAAGAGAATCCAACTGGGTTTAACCTAAGGTTAGATAACAACAAGCTCCGAAGCACGAAGTTTGAGAAATAAGATTTAGCACAACTCCAGACAAGGGTTTACCGAACTTGTTATGCACACCCAGCTCCATCCGCTATTGTCCCATCACCAGTGCACAGTACCTGCATCCACACTGTTGTAGGGGTGAGCTTTCGTCCTCGCTGCTTAACAGGAACTCTATCTCGACTAGATTTGAAACCAATAAATAGATTTTGGAGCTCCAGTATGAAAATAGGCTTAAACCAAGTATTTGAAAATGAACGACAAACTTTAATATTTTCGACTTAAAAACTGATGCATGATGCTTAAATAAATACGGTGCCAAATCCAAGTTTTACCTGATGGCCGGTCCCATAGACCCACCACACGACCTTACCTCAAATTAATTTATCACCAGGTAAGCGTAGCGAGAGCGTCCGCTACCTAGCTACACACATGGATCGGGCCGTCATTGCGATCGCTCACCGTCCGACCGGTGTAACTAACCCTACGGAGGTTTTGGGGATCGAACCCAAGGAAGTCAGAGCCACCCTTCGCTCTCAAGCCATCACATCAAGCCATCACATTTCTCACATGGTTTGATTAGTATGCATTGCATTTGAACATAACCAAACCATACCAACTAACATGCATCACTTAAAAACAATATATAAGAAAATTACTAATCGAGGAGAGTCCTGAATCCCTACCTGGATTCCGATGCCTTCTCTCAAGTACTCCGAGAGTTGCGAACCTTCTGTTCCTCGGGTAACTGGAATCCTAAATTCCGACATGTCGATAGTCAATATCTTTTGAACAATTAAACGAAATCTCGACGATTAATAAATCGTCTAAACCAACTTTTCCTGGTTTGACCAGGAGTTGACCAAGGGTTGACCACTTTGACCATTTGACCATGTTTGACCGATCGAGGTAGACTCGATAATTACCTAAATTATCGAGCATTGACTTGAAGTTACGTTATCGACCGAACATATATTGAGTGCACCCGGTTACCAAGGCCACCCAATACATGTATGAACATTAGTTTCTTTCTTTACTTATTATCAAACCACGAAATACACAAGCAAACCAATAACGACGTCACTAACGAAAGATCTCGAATTTACTTAACTGTTTAGCCGCATAGTAACTCCACGGAATTTACTATGGACACCCAAGCTTTATAGCTTCACCATATTTTTGATTTTTCCACAACCAATTCATAAATTCTAAACTGTTATCACCGTAATAACAACAACCACAATCAGACATGATAGTCATAATCCATTCACATCGACACACAACCCATTCTGCACATGCAATCGAGCTTATACAATCAAACAACCAACTATCCATTTCAAGGCCACAACAACAGGTTATCCACTCATTTTCAAACTCAACCTTAAGCAACCAAACTTAGAACAAGCGTAATATAATCTCAGCCAAACGACCCATTCAGTTCATCTAACCTCCAAGTATCATACCAAGGTCAAAACTTGGTTCGAGAGTTGAAATATACCTTCAAAAGCTATTTCGAGCAAGCTCTATTGAACAGGGATGATGACGAACTGGGAATCCAACACCAGCTAGCAGTTCTTTGGAATTTAGCTTCAGTTTAGAACGACAAGCATCAACAGGTGGAGACGAAATGAAGAGCGAACCAAGAGAGGCCAGAGAAGTCGCCTGCGTCGAAGAGCAGAGCCTGAACCGAGAGGAATCCAGAAACCCAATTCATCAAAACTCACTCCAATCCGAAAACTAAGTATCAAATTGTGTATAACATGACGAAGGGATGAATTTCCATACTGAATGCACCTTGAATGGTGGCCGGAAACTTGCAGAAATCGCCGGCGAAAGCTTGGACCTTCACCGTCTGCTCTTCGTTCTTGTCAGGTGCATGGACGATCCAAGAGCATCAGGCTATAGGCGACGAAGAGGCGAAGAAGATGGTGGTCGTCCGTCGTCGATCGGTGGCCGGACGCCGGAGTTGTGGTCGGGCTGCCTAACGGGTCGTCGGGTTTCTCTCTCTGCTGAGAGAGCTCGAACTTTCTAGTTACTCTAGAGCAATCTAGAGCCTTGGTCTGATCTTGGGGTAATTATATCTCAAGTTTAATTGATTCAAGGGCTGTGATGAAGCGGTGGAAAAGGTAGAGTGCTAGGATCGTGCCACGTGTTTCTTTTTCTGGAATTAATTTCCACAATTCGAAAACTTCGGACAGCCACTAAAAATAGTTCGGTCACCGGAAAATTCTCTGAAAATTTCCACGAACTCGTCGTGACGTGTACGTCATTATCCAACTTCTAAATTGAAGATTTCACGTCACGAAATTTTCTGAAAATATTCTCGAATACTTTAACTTTTATCGAAATCGATAAGTAAATTAGCGAACTATTTCATTTAAGCTCAATAAACTTTTCCGGGGCTCACAAATATGACCATCTAGCTGCTCCTGGATTCCTTTCAGACATCGACAGCATCATAATCCATCAGACATTTGGCACCCTTTGGCAGTTCTACATAAACCCAAAAACAACTGAAAACATATTTCCACATTGATTTAGAAAGTTGCAAAAGCTAAGACAGGAAAGCTATTCTAAAGATTTACTCTAATTTTATATGTTATACAAGACGCATGAAATCAAATACATGACAACTGGCACTGGTAAATAAACGCCAAGTTTTATAACAGAAAAATGATCTTCTGCTAAGAAAAATGCTTTACCATTCTCAACTTTGAGCTGCAGTGGTTCTTGTTCTGTCTTTCCACCACTGCCTCCTTTTACTCCCTTTCCCGAATTAGCTTCAAAATCACAATTTGTGGAGGAAGATGAAAACTATTAGATCCACGACATATACATGAATACAGATGCCACTAAAATGAAAATTAAAAATTAGAACAATAAAAAATAATTATATCAGATCTTTGCTTGAAGCATGCCGCTGAGTTAATGTTGCAAGCACCGCTGTCAAATGGACTGTAAAATCCCCCTACTTTGTAAATGAATCAACTGACAAATTAAACAATTGTAAATAACTGATAAACCTTCTTACTTTGCATTCGATATGCACAAACTAGTTGTAGTTTCGAAGAAAGGCTTTAATCAACATACCTTGAACATCTTCTCTTCCTTCAAGTGTTCTGAGTAAAATGAGAACACAAGGCAATAGATGGGGTACAATAAATTATCTACAAAAATTGCAAGAAACAGTACATTCGTATTAGAAGAAGATACTAATTAGCTAGATGATGTCCTGCCTCCAATTAAATGATTGTAAACTGAAGTTTGGATGTTTACATACAAAATTAGGCTATTACCAATATTGCTTATTGTTTTCCAAACAAAATTTTCAACGAACATCGGTATACTATTTCAGTCAGCTAACTAAACTGTCTTCTGCAAAACAGTCGCTTACTATATATATAGAGTCATTAATAATAATTCCAATTCCAAATTACAAAAAATAAAAGATAAAATAAAATAAATAAATAAATAAAGGAGATGAGGAGCTTTATTTGGCATATAACATACTTATTTGAAAACCAGATTAAACAGAGCAAGTTTTGGGAAGATGAAACTAGGAAACAAATAGAGAAAGAAGGTAACAGAGCACCTTATGGCCAATAATTGGATTCTCTTTCTTTAACCAACATACAATCACTTTCAGATCAAACCAAGGGATTAATTGTATTCATTGCATGAGCAGAGAGCTGGGTCATCTTCATGCCTCAAAGCACCACCATCAGCCGCGCCTCACCATCTCCACTGAGTGAATAATTGTCGTAGGAGCATAGCAAGCCTATCTAAAAACCCCCTCCCTCCTCCTACGAACAGAAAATTGCTGTTCTGCTAAGCGAAATGCTTTACCATTCTCAACTTTGAGCTGCAGTGGTTCTTGTACTTTCTTTCCTCCACTGCCTCCTTTTACTCCCGTTCCTGAATTAGCTTCAAAATCACAATTTGTGGAGGAAGATGAAAACTGTTAGATCCACAACATATACATGAATACAGATGTCACTAAAATGAAAATTAAAAATTAGAACAATAAAAAATTATATCAGACCTTTGCTTGAAGCAGCCGCTGAGTTAATGTTGCATGCACCGTTGTCAAATGGACTGTAAAGACCCCTCAGAAGTGAGAAGGTAGAAAGAGCGTTTTTTTAGATTAGATACACGGGAAACTCATTGAAAACTTAAATGGCAGAAAGAGGTACCATAAAATGGAGCAAGCAAAGACAAGCCACCGGACAATGGATGCTTAACTGCTACCAGCTCTGGCTGATCATTGCCAACTCCTTGTTGCAAACAAATTTGAAGCAGACAATGCAAAACCTATGCCATCGGCCTTTTGGACTTGCCGGGTCAGCGAGAGTGGGCATGCATTACTTGGCTTTCTGTAGAGACTGTTAGCCAATGTAGCCCAGATAGAGACTAACAGCCACATCATCATAGCCCCTCTAGTGCATATGCACTAGTGCACTGAATACACTCCGGGAAAGAAACCATTTGGTCCTTTCAGAAATTCTAATAGGCTCCCTCAGTCTTAGATCTCTGGTTTCCAGTTTGTGCAACTTTTTATGCTTTCACTTGCTCTAAGCTTAGACTATTATTGGCCTTGCCATCACCCACTTACTCTAAGCTCTGCTGCAGCATTTTCTGCATCAGTCTTCTGAATCAGAGAGAGAGTGATCTATTTTCATTCCAAATTTCCCTATCTTAAAACTAACCCTCCGATAATGAGTTATCTCAAAAGCACAAAACTCATCTAAACCTCAACAAATAACCTTCCCTCTTCAAGGGCCTCTCCCAAACTCAACGCCACACCTTGTCAGGTCTAGAAGTTTGGTGCATATGTGTGATTGATTTTCAGTTAGTGATGTACCGCCATTCTGTTTTAACTTTTAAATCACATTAATGTATTATAATGAAACTTAGAAGGCAAAATAAGACAACATGTTGCCTCAAGAAACAAAGCCGATTCTAAGTCTATTCCAGGGTATATTAGCAACACTTGAACTGCCAAAGAAGAGAGTAGAAAACTAGAAATGAAATATAAAAGATTTACATCATAACCTCAGTGATATTTTTAATAACGTACTTCTGCGAAAGTCTGTTTCAATTACAATGGCACAAATTGTTAGCAATCACCTCTTCCAGACATTTTGATGTCTCTCACAAACATTCCAAACAGAAAATACAGGAAAAGTAAAAGCATGAACACTAGGAAGGTATGATAATGAGCCTAGTTACCCAAATTTACAAGGAATTACACTTGTAAATTCTCAATTGCCTAAAGCTCAATCTTCTTCTACTACCAATCCTAATCCTCCTTCTTCTAAAGCTTGATATTGTTTTCTTGACTTCTACTATAGACTAACAAATTGACCTCACTATTGCTTTCTTGTAATTGTTGAGACTAATTTCTACTACATTTATAGTACATTTCTCTCTACATTTTGCTGAGTTATTTCCTTAACAATGTCATTTCTAACTTGTTTTATGTTTTTAGGTAGTTTTGAGTCTGGAAATAGAAGGCAAGGAGTTATTTGCGCAGAAATGAGAAGAAATGGATAAATGAAGTTTTCCCAGTTCTACCAGGAAAAGGAATCACAGTTGAAGTAGGAATCCTAATGCAACAGTGAGAATTACAAGGAATAATAAAAAGATTTCGGCAATATCTTTTTGGGATTATTTTGGATTTTCTTGGGAATTTTTGAAAATAAAATAGAGGAATAAGTATTGAATTATGACTCTATATACAAGGAGGTCGAAATTAGGTCTAAGTACATGGTGAATTCGGCAAGATACAAAAGTGATTTGTTCTCTACTTCTCAAGGACTATTTTAATTGGTTGAATGATGTCACAAGTAGATTTCGACCTAGATTCTCAAGCCCTTGTTGTTCACTATATAAAGGAGGTTTGTGAAGCTCTTCTACACACTACAAAATTCAGAATCAAAAGTCATAAACACTTCCCTTTCTCTTCCAAGTTTCGGCAATTTCAAGAAGTTCCAAGTTCGAGGCTGTGAAGCATCATCCTCTCCATTCAAGCATCATTGTCGGGATCCTCATCCATTCCATCACCTTTTGAAGCTTCTTGCATCCTTGAAGATCAAAAAGTGTAACCATGAACACAACTCTATGTTTTCGGTTTTGCTATGTAAACTATTTCGGCTTTATATAAATTTCGATTTTGGTTTTCTTTCTTGGATTGATAATTTGCGATTTCTATGGTTGATGAAGTGTTGATTTTAGATATGTAGTTTTCGAATACTATGAAACATGTTTTAGGTTTTAGGTTTTCAAGTTGAAAAGTTGCGATTTCATGATGTTCTTGCATGATTGTTAATTTCAAGCTTCAATCCCATCTTTTATGTGTTGATTGATCTTTGGATGCATACTTAGGTTGATGAACATGTAATTGAATCCATATTAAGGTGCTAGCGTTCTAGCCTTTAATAATTTCAGTGGAAAACCTATAAATACTTAGGTAAATTAACAATGAGTCTTGCATGCTTGATTAGCGTTCTAACTTGTGTTCTTGACTT
>BDJD01001523.1:17023-48575 GCA_002564525.1 Rosa multiflora
GCATGATTAATAGGGTTAACTATGGTGCGTTCATCTAGTTAATTTAATTAAGGGAAGTAATAAGAATTTTGTATGCGTTCATCTTTGTTCTTGATTGATTCTATGCATTGACATATTTTGATTCGTGGTTTGATGTTTGAAACATTACCAACATGTTAATAGTAGTTAATTACAATTAAAATCATTCCATTCATATATTTCTACTTGATTTTGGTTTTGATGTGTCACATATGTATATATAATTACTTAGTTGTTAAATTTATTAAAATCCTAAATCCCCTTAATTGTATTTTCGAAAATAATATGTATTTATTCTTTAATTTGTTTTGCTAACGTTTTATTTTTCAGGAATTAATTAGGCCTCAATCCCCGGTTGAGAACGATCCCTACTTATTCTTACTACATTGATAGGGTTTTAAATTGAGCACTAATTTGTGCAGGTCAGTAATCTAGCTAACTCAAATCTTTTTAATCTTGCTCAACTTATCAGTGAAGGCACCTGCAAGCAAATGGACCATTCAAACAACAATTTTAAAAGATTGAGTCCTCTATCAATTTAACATTCAACCACTTACCAATGTCCTTTCCAGAGAAATGCTCGATGCAGTAGATCAATGCACTCATTCCATCAATCAACACGACAAGATCAACCACTGTGTTAAGCTTCTCCATTCTTTCTTTGAATCAGGTCGCAACCGAATTGGCCTTGGCCTAGGCGTTTAGAGCGACAACGGCCGGCAAGATCACTGACGAGGTTTGAGCCACCGATGAGGCACCAGAGGTGACGGAGACACCAGTTGTTGTGGCGGCACCAACTGCAGGGTTTGGATCGCACTCCACCATGATCAGTGATGCGAAAAACTCCAACGTCTCAAAATGCAAATCGAATTGTGGAATTTCGAGCTCCACATTGGAGATTCCAGAAGCATCAAGCACAAAACGGAGGAGATCCTTGAAATGTTCGGTCAGGATTTTATGAGAATGATTTGGTCGTTCTCTGGTGCGAGCTTCCAAGGCCTCGGATCGGAACTCCAAAATCTTGATGGAGTGAGAATCCCTAAGAAGACTCTCTGCTTTCTGCACCTTGTGGATGCAGCGGAGAAGTCCTCCAACCTTTAGCTGTAGGGCCTTCATGGTAGCGTCATCCATGGCGTTTCCCGCCATTTTGATAGGTTAGCACTCGAAGACGATGAGAAGAGTGGGTCGCACTCCACCATGATCAGTGATGAGAAAAACTCGAGCATCTCGAAATCCAAATTGGATTGTGGAATTTCGAGCTCCACATTGGAGATTCCAGAAGCATCGAGCACAGAACGGAGGAGATCCTTGAAATGGTCAAGATTTTACAAGAATGATCTAGTCGTTCTCTGGTGCGAGCTTCCAAGGCCTCTGATCAGAGCTCCAAAATCTCGATGGAGTGAGAATCCCTGAGAAGATTCTCTGCGTTCTACACCTTGTGGATGCAGCGAAGAAGTCCTCCGACCTTCAGCTGCAGCTCCAAAATCTTGATGGAGTGAGAATCCCTGAGAAGACTCTCTGCGTTCTACACCTTGTGGATGCAGTGGAGAAGTCCTCTGACCTTCATCCATGGTGTTTCCCGCCATTTTGATAGGTCAACACTCGAAGACGATGAGAAGAGTGGGTCGGGTGCGATGAAAATGAGCTTAATGAAAGTGAGATTTGTTTATCGATGCAAATGTATGGATCTATCTATTTATAGCCGCGGGCTTCTGATTTTTTTTTTTTTGGAACGCAACCAAATCAAGCCCATGTTGGGGGGGCATAGTGGGCCTAACACTTGGTCCAATTTGATTTGAAATTTTTTTTTTTTTTGGGTTCCCTTTTTATCAGAAGATTCGGAAGAATCGTCAGAGAGAGAGAGAGAGATCTCCACGGCCGTTGTGACTGAGGGCGGCGGTTGTGCTGTGGAGGAAGGAGCCTTCTCACTTAGGGTTTGCATTGGGTGGGCTTCTTGGTTATGTGGGTTGGCCGGTTGGGGTGGATTAGCTCTCTTCGACCCATCGTATTGTTTAATTTTTTTTTTGGTTCGCAAAGACCAGTTGCTCTATTCAACCATTTATGCGTGGATGTTCTAAAATGGTTGGTGTACTGGAGGTATGTATGCTGATTCTATTTATTTTTATAATAAGGTTTTGTATGCTCTAAGAGACGACTTCTTTTGTCAACTCCATAGAGGTGGGCCATTTTGGTACTGCTTGCTGAATATAATATCGGACTGACATTTTTCAATAAAAAAAGGAGTACATTACTTTAATAATAAAAATCATTCATCCTAAAATTTTATATCCACTTATGAATTTGACTAATTATTTATAGAGATAATTCAAGCATAAGAGTGTAAATGATAAACAATTTAGATCGTTGAATTATTGGATTCGAAAGAAGTAATAGGGAAAAAAAAAGAATTAATTATATAGTACTTTAATTAACTAACCGAAATTAATCATCATAAAGTTTCATATTCATGTATGAATTCTACAAATAAATAGCTAAATTAGAAAAAGCGTAACCATATGATTACCATGATTTTCCTTTCAATTTCAACATGATGTTGCATTTGTTCGCACAACAAGTTAAATAACTAAATATAAATGATTTACACATATCAGTTTAGATCGTTGAATTAATTGTATGCCTACAAATATACAATCCTCAATGGTTATAATTGGAAATTACTTCTAAACCCTATTATTGTTTCTGGTGGTTTCTCCGGTGTAACCAGGCAAAATGCAGTACCCGTCGGCGGATATGAAGATAACTCCAAGACCCTATCAAATGAAATATACAACGTCAGATGTATAATCGAGCCGGTCGGTTTATGCGTCTCTGATGTTGAAGTAAGGCTATGTATGTAATTTAACAGGTAACAATAAAGACAAGAAGTTATTGCTCCACTTAAGGTGGTTGAGCTTGGTTTATATATCTTGGGCAAGGGAAAGGAGTTTTCCATTTTCTCGATGTGGGATGCGAATCCACAGTTTACATACTGATGTCGGGTTCTGGTGTGACCTTTGGTTAGCCCTACCAGACTGGGCTAGGAACTGTACCACCCCAAGTGCCAGCCATTGTAAGCATCGCCTTGTTGGGTACCGGTTCTGGCCCTTGACCTGGTACTTGGGTGACAGTCGAGAGGTATTTGTTGGTATCTACAATTACATTGTTTTTCAAACTAGAGATCTTTAACACAAATGGATTACAAAAACTTAATGAACTCGAGTAACCAGAAATCTTTTCTATGTGTACCTACACGTGTTTGCTATGATCATCATACACTTGATATGGTAAACAAAATATTTATTTACCACATAGTTCTGAAGTAAAGTGGTAGTAAACCTTCACAATATACACTCGCATACACTTTATTCAGTTATTGTACCTGGGAGAGTTTACT
This sequence comes from Rosa multiflora, assembly GCA_002564525.1. Lineage (NCBI taxonomy): Eukaryota > Viridiplantae > Streptophyta > Magnoliopsida > Rosales > Rosaceae > Rosa > Rosa multiflora. Next base: position 20,436 of record BDJD01001523.1, read on the forward strand.
ACCAAATATCCAAATCTTCAGTGTGGCTTGGTTTGAAAAAGCTTTGGAAGTCATTCTATGCTGGTGTACAGTGAGTTATGGGTAATGGCAAGAGTATTCTTTTATGGTCTAATAATTGGCTTGGCTTGCATAAGCCTTTTTTTTAAATACCGAAGTGGTGAACTTTCTTAATGAAATGGTTGGCGATTATATTGTAGACCCAATTGTAAAAAGGCAAAAAAAGAAAAGAAAACCTTCATCGTCAAAAAAAAAAAAACACTTTTCTTCAATCCATTAAGTAAGATAACAGGGGGATTATGGGTTTCTCAAAGAAAAAATTTTAAGAATAGTACATGAGATATGAATCACTGAAAAACAGTGTCTGAAATTAAAAATCCGATACACTTTTGGTACAAGTTGTCCATAACACCATTAATCCTTATGCTATTTTTCATATTTCAAAGAATAATTTAATATTTGCACTCTCTTTGTCTCTCTCTAGTCTCTCCTGTTTTCCAACAACTCCATGGCCATCTTCACCAATTTTTTTATTTTTTATTCTCAACTCCACTCCCACTCTTCAAAGACTTTCTCGGCCCAGAGACTAATTTGTGCCCTGGGGGTTATGTCCAGAAGCTTCCTCCTCTATGGCCACCGAGAACAAATTGAGATTTAAACTCCAATAAGCGGCAGCGAGATTCAAACCCAACTGTAAGAGTTTGACACCTACAGAGTCTTTCCAACTCAACCACTTGTAGACCTGTAGGGGTTCCCTATTTATAGTTCTTGGTTTCACTTATTTTGATACGGGCAAGTCTTCATATGGAATAATTAGGAAGCTATGCTTCAGAATCTTAACTTAATTATAAACTGGTATATTTTATTTACACATGTCTATTTGGTTGGCAGTCAGAATAGAAAATAATTTATTTTCCTTTCCAGACCAATATGACATGGAATAGGTTTTAGTATTTTCATGTGGGTGTTTGGAATATTACTGGAAATAATTCATATGGAATAATTAGGAAGCCATGCTTCAGAATCTTAACTTAATTATAAACTAGTATATTTTATTTACACATGTCTATTTGGTTGGCAGAAATGTCAGAATAGAAAATAATTTATTTTCCTTTCCAGACCAATATGACATGGAATAGGTTTTAGTATTTTCATGTGGGTGTTTGGAATATTACTGGAAATAAAATTCTAGAACTAATTTTTCATTCCTCTTGTAGTGTTTGGTAAGTCATAAAAACAAAATCTAAAATTATAATTTTCAATAACACCCTTTTATTAATTAAAGTACAAGTATTATATCTACTTATAAGAATATTGGCAGGGGAATATAATTTTTTTGGAGGGATAATTTATGTAATTTTGTCTTTGGTAGTGGGAAATGAAATTAGAATACCCCCCCCCCCTCTCTCTCCTCTCTCTCCAAAAAAAAAAAAATTTAAACACACATGCGCGCGCACACACCAACTCTAAGGACAACTAAAAACCTCTAGTCTCTCAACAACTAGAAAAAAGCCCACCAAACCACTTCATTGTGGTCGCCCTCATCTAACCCAACGACCAGCCGTCCTCTGCCCTTCCGACCGCCAACATTTAAGCCAATCCCTAGCGATCCCTTACCCATGTACCATCAAACGTCTATCAAAGGATACATTTACTCTTTTCACTTTGAAAAATAATTAAATATATAAACAACACTGATTTGACATTTGGTGGTGTCGAAAAATTCCGTAAAGGAGTTTGACCCAACAATTAATGTGGATTGGAGCGGGAGCTGACCGGGAACAATCGAGAAGCTTCCCTCGAGCGTTGACCTAGAGTTTGACCGTCGGCTCGAGGAGAAGGGGGTTACCTGCAGAAAACTCTCTGATGCCTAAGTCAGTACGTTTCTTAATGGTGGAGTAGAGATAATTGGAATTTGATCATTTACCTCGCTGTCGAGCAGCCTATTTATAGGTGTACTTCGGCGTGGGCTGCAAGTAAACTTGAACAGCAAGTCGCGATGACTTGAGCAGCACACCACCATTAAGGCCATATTCACTCCTGCAATAACCGCCACTTATTGGCAGCCATGATTGCCATACTGAATGCAGCATTTATCGTCGCATTTACAGCTACATTAATCATCTCATCTACAGCTACATTAATTGTTGCATTTACTACTGCCATTACTTCTCTTTAATTGTCTTGATTGTAGGGTCAAATTTATTGACCACCCCCACAATGCCCCCAAATTTTCTCTTTGGACACCCGTCCGAAGAGAAAATTTTCAAAAGCTTGAACTCTGTAAATAGGCCACCCGAGCGTTTCCTTTGGGCACCCCTTTTAGAAGGAAACCAAGCCCTGACCAGAGCGGAGGACAAGTGCTACGTTGGCCCCGACGGGTTCGATCGTTAATACGGATTTGCCCCCATGTGCTACTCTCCCATTCGAGGCATGCTTCCTGGAGACGGTCCCTCACCCACATCCAGCGCTTCGGAAGGCCATGGCCATAGGGATGAAGAAGCGTCCTCCACCTGTCGATCCAAATGAATGCCCAGAGTTCATTGCATAGTGATTGACTTTTGCTTCTTTCTTTTTTCGTAGTTATGTTGCTCTTACCCTTATTGGATTTTTTCTTTGGAACTGTCCCAACTACCGATGTTTGTAGTGAGCCTTAGTAAAATAGTAATAATTTTCTTTTGACACACCTCCTTCATTGGTTCTCTATGGTTGAGTACTTTTCTCTTCAATTGTTTTTGCATGGTTGGCACGATCATTCCCTCGAGGATCCGCCTCCTCGAGCATTTACCAACATGCATTAAATTATCAATCATTGATGAATCAATCATTGTATATACTAACCTTGGGGGCCTTGCTCGATTGCTCCCCCGGGAGCTTGCCTCTTTAAACGTTCACTTTTTTCGTCTCTTCGAGAATTCACCTCCTCGAGGAAAACCTATCTCCACGAGCCTTTGCTTTCTTGAGAGTTTTCGTCCTCAAGAAAGACTTGCCTCCTCGAGAGTATTCCTCCTTGCGTATTCAGAATAGGAAGGTTCGCCCTCCGTCCATTGTTCCTTATCATCTTCCGAGGACAGGATTGCTCCCATTTCCCGTGGGGGTCGGTTTCAGTACCACTTGCATAACCTCCATGTCCTGCAAGGACAAAATCCATCAAGCCATCCCACCCCTGCCTGCAGCGAGGGTGTGGTCCATCATCCCACTCCCGCTTGCAGCGAAAGTGAGGCACGCCATCTCACCCCCACCTCCAGCGAGGGTGTGGTCTACATCCCACCCCAGCTCGCGGCGAGGGGTGAGGCAGGCCATCCCACCCCCGCCTGTAGCGAGGGTGTGGTCCATCATCCCACCCCCGCTTGCAACGAGGGTGAGGCACTCCATTCCACCCCCGCCTCCAGCGAGGGTGTGGTCCAGAAGGTCGCTCAAGTTTAATCGAAAAATAGTTTAGACATTCTCGCCACCTGCTTCCATTGCATTTCAAGATCAATTGTAAACAAAAATCATAAGAGTAATTGCTAACGATGATCGGTGTTACCTGGGTTGGTGCCCATTTGTTACTTTGAATGGAGACTTACCGGCGTCCCCTTCGATTTCAGCTGCGAGCCCTCGAAGACTGGCTCGGTTATACTCATCGATCACTTTCCTCAGCACATGCTTCCTTTGAGCCCTCGAGGATTGGCCTGTACTGGTTCCTCTAGTTGTTCATCCAATCAGTGTGTCACTTGCCCCCTAGACATGAGGTCTATTTAAGCCTTTGCTGGTGGCGTAGCTGGCGCCCGCGTTTGTCACTCTATTGGTTTAGCAAGCACAGTCCCTGACCTCGCCGCTGCCTCAGCCTTTGCATCTCATCATTCAGATCATTCAGAGGCAAGTTCAGATCTTACAGTAGTTTTGAGGAAGTCTGTTTGGGGATTGGATTTTGTCACCACCAGTCCTCGGTGACAGAAATGAGATGTTTTGAGGTGCAGCTCCCGCCATCACTTTTTAGGGAAAAGTGGTTCCCACAGACGGCGCCACTTGTTGGTGTCGAAAAATTCCGTAAAGGAGTTTGACCCAACAATTAATGCAGATTGGAGCGGGAGCTGACCGGGAACAATCGAGAAGCTTCCCTCGAGCGTTGACCTGGAGTTTGACCGTCGGCTCGAGGAGAATGGGGGGTACCTGCAGAAAACTATCTGATGCCTAAGTCAGTACGTTTCTTAATGGTGGAGTAGAGATAATTGGAATTCGATCCTTTACCTCGTTGTCGAGCAGCTTATTTATAGGTGTACTTCGGCGTGGGCTGCAAGTAAACTTGCACAGCAAGTCGTGATGACTTGAGCAGCACACCACCATTAAGGCCATATTCACTCCTGCAATAACCGCCACTTATTGGCAGCCATGATTGCCATACTGAATGCAGCATTTATCGTCGCATTTAATGCAACATTAATTGTTGCATTTACTGCTGCCATTACTTCTCTTTAATTGTCTTGATTGTAGGGTCAAATTTATTAACCGCCCCCACAACATTTTATTGTTATCTCACAAATTCACTCTGAATTACAGTGTTATGTTTTAATCATCTAAAACATATGAAAATTATAATTTATTGACTGAAGACAAATACCACTAGTATGTTGTGTATTATAGCCCACAATACAAGTGGACGTAGCCTTGGCCTTGGAGAATATACTTTCGGCTAGTTTCTATAGGGTTAGGACATATTTTTGGCGCTCATGTAAAACTTACCCCAAAAATAAGAAAATGTGACGATGACGAAAACAGCATGTGCTATAGCCTAAACCTTGAACCACATCCAAGCGACATACTAATCAACTCCACTACCCAAATCCAAAAGCCGTTATCCCCCACCACCAACTCATGCCCGATCCACACTCAAAGCAAAGATCTGGCTTGGATTGAGTGAACTGTGAGAAGAGATCGATGGAATAGCGCCAAAACCCAAGCCTTGTTAATGAAAGAAAGCCTCCTCTACCAGAGGAGGATGGTAGAGGAGGAGACACCAAAAACAAAAGTAAAACAATGACAAAGGGAAGGTTCCGACAACCCCTCCTGACCTTCGAACTCAGAAGGACTTTGTTGCCGCCATGCGCTCTACTAAGTACTAACCTTGGCAGAGCTATTTTTCTTTCCTTTTTGACCAATAAATTCCTTCACCTAAGATAATTTTTGCCAGCATCACCCAATATTGAAGTACCACCATTAATTAGAATTTATTTATTTATTTATTTTAATAGAATTTGATATCATTAGAATCAATAATATGTCGTTGGCTAGAATTGAACATGTACTTTAATAGGATAACATACTAGTGAATTCTGAAACTCTATCAAGCAAATGCAACTCATTACAAATTTATTTTGAGCTCGCTATTTTAGCAATCTTATAAACAAAAAAAACAACTTCGTGTATTGTAGGGCAAAATCATCGACTCACCTCCTTTTAGCCTGCAGGCAGTTATGGTACTAATAGAACTCCACTTTCTAGCAAACAAATAAGAGTAACTACTTATTCATAAGTCGCTTGAAATACTCTAATCACATTCAAGACAGTTACCAACTCCTAAAAGAATCATGATCCAAAGAGCTTGGCACTTAAAAACCATATATCGACCCAAAAAGCTTAAGAAGATCAACTCTTAGGCCAGGCCAACCCATGTGATTTAAAAGCCCATAAAATAGGCCCAGACAGCCCAAGCCTACAGGCCCAAACCCAAACACAAGTAAAGCTAGCAGAAGCACGAGTAACATGCCGCCGGCGAGCCTTCCGGTGGCCTACCCTTCCAGCACAACATGATCTAATCGGTCGCCAAACTCAAAGTCTGCCCACCACTGACTGAGCAGAATACACTAAGGCCTAGCCCATGCCCGCAAAAGTACTTGTCAACCCCGATCCCCGACGCTTCTACTTTAACAAATGTCGATCATTGATAAGACCACAAGTCCAACCGAGTCGCCGATCTGCTACACTACTTATGTTGCAGCCGGTTGCTTTATCATGTCTTCAAAGGCCCAGATTGAGATCGAAGGCAACCTAGCTCGCTGGATCAGATTCACCCTCTGAAACCGCTCTCCACGCACTGGGAATGAACCCCAGACACTCTCACCTGGTTAGACCGGCACTGGACACGGTCGGACACCGCCACCTTTGGCACAAAATCCCTAGGTCTAGGGTTTCTGGTTATTAATTACAATAATGTAAGTAATATATATCAACCCATCAACCATTGTCACATAGTGTATTAACACATTCAAGTCATTTAACAAATTTGTCAATCAATTGTCCGCGCACATTTGAGTGATTGATTGATACATATTGATTAATGTAGATCTCATACTGAAATTATGTGTATTTTATCAGTGGTTTATAGTTGTAAGATTTATATTCTTAAATATTACTTGGAATGTAGCCATCGTGATCATAGATGTATGAATCGAAATTGGACATGGTACTGCATTCTGTATACTGTGTTATTAGAAGATTTTGTGCCTTAATAGTTAATACAACGATAATCACATTTACTTTTAATAGAGAAAATGTCCAAATAACTTGAGATATATGCTAGATAATGATACGTCATCATTATTCAAAATAATATTTTTTGAATAATGGTTAATCATCCATGACACCATCGATGTGGCATTGTTCAAGATCATTCCTCATAAAATCATGTCGAATTATTTTCAGAATCTAGCTGTCTCTTCCCCTCATTCATATATAGCTCATCTTGCAAAGAAAAAAACAAAAGCTCTTTGATATTTTATCATGGGGGTGAGAACTTATTCCTCCCTTGATCCAAAGTCCGTCTCCGAAAACTCAGGTGCAAGTTGTGTGTGGTGAGTGGTGTACGTGTGGTGTGAGTGGTGTGAATATGAAATATACATAAATGAAAAATTATGGAAGATAATAATCAACTCATAATCAATAGTTTCAAGAGAATTGAAGAGATTTTCATTCTACCGGGAATCATTAAGAGATAGGCACGCACTTTGAAACCCAAGAGTTTTCAAATGGCAAGGTTTCCTCTCAAATTCTTCCTAAGAATCCCAAAGAAATTTTATCTTAATGAGAGAAAAAGTAGTAACAATTACTACTTACCAATAGTAAAAACTAAAAAGAGAAATTTAATTTTTGGGATTGGTCAAAAGTCGAAACATTACTCTATAAGATTTGAAAGCTTAAGATTGAGATTTTCGGATACTATCAAATCCTTGGAGTAGCTCCAAAGAAAAAAAAACAAAAGAACAAAAAAAAAAGGGTAAACCCTAGAAAGGGTTTTGGTGTGAACTGTGAAGTAATGTAGTCCTAAATAGTCTCATAGTGGGGGAGAGTGGCTAAATTAACCTCAACCTCAACTTCATGATAAAAAATACTAACTCGCTTAGCTGGTTGGTTAAGGTTAATTTTCAATACAATTTAATTCTGAGAACAAAGAAATAGAGTGGGGGTTTTATTTTGGTATTATTAATGAGAGTTGGAGATTCTGAAAGAACGGAATTAGAGGAGGGCAGTGACAAGTCAATTTCCCACGAACCAAAATCTCTCTCTCACAAAAAGAAAGAGCAGTTATATAAAACTCGAAGAGACCAAAACACCCAACTGCAGAATTTGGAAAGCCTCAATATTCTCAGTTTTTATCTTCCTCTCTTTGTTTTTCTCTCTCTGTGTTTTTTCTTTTGTTTGTGTTCTGGGTTTTTCCTTAACTGTTTGCTTGAAGCTTTGAGCTGATCCATTTTGCTTTAGCTAGATGCACAGAATCTCTGTGCTTTCATTGCCTTCTGAGCACATCTTGATTTCAGGAGCAAAAAGAGGATTTTTAGGGAGATAAATTTCCGAAAGGAAAACAATAAGATCAAATTAAGTGGATTTGCTTCCTAGCCAAGCTACCTATATTATCTCTATCTCTTTAATTAGGGCTGTATTCCTTCTTTTACTCCAGCCCACCGGTTCACAAATCCCACTCCACAAAAAAGAAACACAGATAGCTCAATCTTGTGTGTTTTCTCTGAGCTGGGTTTTCTTGTTTTTTCCTCAAATGGATATGGAGCACCAAGAGATCACTAACCCTGAGATCACTGAGAGCAACAACAATGGAGGAGGACTACTGATCAAGCTCAAGATGGCAAAGGCTGAACCTTTTTTGGAACAAGGTAATCGGAAACCCGAAAACCTTGCTCCTCAATTCACTAAAATCTGTCATATTTGCCACAAAGGTTTCGAGTCCGGGAAAGCTCTGGGAGGTCACATGAGAATGCATGTCCAAGAGAGCAAGGGACTGATCAAGAGCTCTTCGAAATCTCCGAAGCCGGTGGTGGTGAAAAATAGTGCCACTGAATTCAGTACTAGTACGACTGATTCCAGTGGTGAACCTGTCTGCATAGAGTGTGGTAAGATTTTCCCGTCAAAGAAATCTCTCTATGGACACATGAGGTCACACCCGGATAGGCCTTATAGGGGAATTGAGCCTCCTCAATCAACCAAGAACAGCTCCACTTCAACTTTATCTGATGCTTTGCCTCAAAATAATCACAAGGCAGCTGAGGATCAGCAGATTGATTCTGCTGGGACAGCTCGAATCTGGTTCGGGCCTAATCCGAAAGTGGTTCCTGATCTGGTTAAGATTGTGCCTAGCTGGTCTCAAACTGCGAAAAGAGGTACGAAAGGTACTAGTCTTTCTGAAACCAACTCTGAGACTGATGATGATTGTGATGATGATGATGATGATGAGTTGGATTTGAGTGAAGCTGTCCATGATCTGATGATGTTAGCTCAAGCCAATCCAAAAGGAGCTGAGGAGGCTACCAACAGCAATTTCATGACCAAAAACGAGGATCGTGATGGAAAGGACAGAACGGTAATTGACTATGTGGGTGTAGCCAAGAAGAGGAAGCAGAAGCTTGAAATTGAGGAGGATGGGGATTTTGTGAGTGGGTTTGATCTAAGGAAGTCTAGGAATCACTTGGAGCTGGGAGTGGATTTGAAAGAGGACAGTGAAGAGGAGTTATCGGATAGTGAAAACTCCGAGAGCATTGTGCTTGCAAACATGATGAGGAGGAAGAAGAGAAGGAAGATGAAATTGGAAGACTTGGAAGGAGCGGTTGTTGCTCAAGATCATCAACATCAAAGCCATCATCACAAAGTTTATCCTTGCAGTCTTTGCAACAAGTCATTCCAAAGCCACCAAGCATTGGGAGGACACATGTCAAGCCACAACAAGTTCAAGAACAACATCCAGTACCCTGTGGAACATGACCATCATAAACAATCTGGTTCTGACGATACTAATAATGGAAATGCTAATCTCACCAACGCAGCCACCCAAGTTGACCATGATCAGGCTGAAAGTCACCAATGCAGATTCTGTAACAGGACTTTTCCAACAGGTCAAGCATTGGGAGGTCATATGAGGTCTCACTGGACCGGTCCAAATGACCCAGCTCAATCGAGCCAGACCAGGCGCAAAGGCCTCGACATTGACCTCAATGAGCTTCCACCTATGGAGTATGAACAAGGTATAGACTACTCTGGAGATGGTTATGCAACTTCTTCTTATAATTCAGTTACTTAAAGTTAGCTCATAACTTCATCAAGCACTTTCAGTGGCAGCTATCTAGCTAGCTACAGTAGTCGTACTCTTTGGTGTTTCTGTCTCTCTGATAGTTCAGTGTTGCCTTTTTTTTGTTTTGTAGTCTAGTGAAAGACACTTTGGATAGGAAACCCTTTTGCTCATGTAGGGTGGAATGGGTACTTTGTCCTCTTGTGTTAAATTTCATCATGGAAAGTATGATGGTCCTGGGAAAGATTTAAAGATCTTAAAGGTCATAGTGTTTTACTTTGGGATCATAATGATGTAAAGAATCTGAATATATACATGGGTTTCTTTTGGAATTTCATCTTGTCTACTATTTTCTTTAATAAAGTTCATTATGGTACATTTGATTGCTTAGTTTGATTCCAAAAGCTTCAAAAACCTTGTATTCTCTTATGTAGTGTGGAAAGGCCTTGAGATTGTTGCGAAAAGCGATATTATAGCCATGAGTATCTATTGTTGTGTGTTGTTGGTATTTGGTTATGATTTTTTTTTATAGGTGATGTGAGGCTAATAACATAGCACTAAATATGTGGTGGAACTCCATCATAGTCATTTTTCTAAAAGTCAATAGTTCTCTACCTATAGAAGCTTTTACACATCAACTTAAACTTGCAAGAACCATCCCTTTTTTCCTGTTCAGTTTACTTGTTTGTTTTTGATAAAGACCAATTAACCATAAAGAGAGAGAACAAAGAGAAGCAATCCAATTAGCCCCCTAAAGCAACTTGTTAGAGCCTGGGAAGTTGGTGTCAGTTTTGAAAAGGTCCTATCCTAGTGCATGAACACAACTGATAGAGATGTAGAATTTCTTCTACATCATCTACCTTAATTACAATATCAAAATCAACAAGAAGAAACTACATGTCACTCTTAAACAAAACTAATTCCAAAGACAAACAATTGTTAATTCCTGTCCAATTGAAGCTTAATTTAGCATCTTTCTTCCTTGAGATGAGTTTAGTATGACCAGGTCAGAAAAATAGTAAGACAAGAAAGTGTCTAGATTCAGTTAATAAGTTTAAATAGGAATTGTATATACATTACATGCTTGCATATATATCAAAATCAAATGTACCTCATCATAAATCACAAGTACATACCGATAAAAACTTGATATGCATTATTTATTTATCACATTTTTCAGAGAAACATAATCTACTTAATGTAAACGTATCTTATTCATATCCCTCATTTTGACTTGCATAAGTAAGTCTCGCTTGTGCATGTTGATCGATTCTAAACCTTATAATTCGGCAGAAAATGTCATGAATGTCTTGGGTAACAGTTTTTACATGTAAAATAGCATGTATACTTGTATGGTAAGTGTTAAGTGATTAGAACTTAGAAGAGAGTAGGTAGAGGCTACATAGCTCTCAACTGTTTTATTCACAAATTCTCGTGACCTTAAACTTTCTCTATACAAAATCATTTGACTTTTTAAAGACATTGCCACCTTCCTCACGCCATTTTCTTAACTTCCAAACAGTACCAATGTACCCTATTAAGTTACTTAATATGTTTCATGCACATGGTTCTTTTTCAGATTTCCTTTCTTTGGTTTGCTTGACTTCAGCTGCTATCTGATTCTGATAATAATGTACAGAACCGTGTTCAAATCTTAATATGACTTGGGATATATTCCATCAGTGCTCTAGGGTTTACATGCTCAAAAAATTCAATGGTTGGTTCACATACATATATACAATCTATTGATGTAACATTATTTTCTTATTTGCATACGTGTTTACCATATTTATTAGAAATATTTCTGATAGGCGTGAGATTTATTTACACAATAAATTTTAGATCCTACAAAATTTTAATCTTATCATTCATTGTATGCACTGTTTTTTTATTTATTATTAAATGAAGATTTCATTGATAATCGCAGGCCAGAACGAAATTTACAAATTTCCCAGAAACGAGAATCATGCACTATTCACTTAAGACATCGAAACTCACTTAATCAAAGAGCCTAACAGCTACAACATTACCCATGCAAAGAGATAATTTTGTGTGAAAACTTTCTTTGCCAATGCGCTCAATTGTAGTGCTCCAAAAGATTCCATTATCAAGATGTAAAGAAACATCATAATCTAGTAATTACATCTCCAGAAGCTTCCTTATCATGCATTGTATCCACTTTAATATAGTAATTACATATTTAATATGCGTGAATGCCCAGCTATTGAATCTCTTTGACCAATTGTTGGACGCAAAATTAAAATTTGTGCAGAGAATCATGCGATTAATTTCTTTACCGTCGACGAATTAATCCAGTGACTATATCAAAGCTCCACCTAAGAATGTTGAACGAATATGCGCGCTTAAGCATGAACATGGCCTTAGTTTGGCATGAGACAAGGCCTCTCCAATGAGACAACCATATTTTAAATGTGTGATTTCCGAGCAATAAAATCTTTCATGAACCCCTTAAATCCTTCATTATAGAATGGATTGAAATCCCACTCAAACAATGAACAAATGCTGCTGGCTTCTTCCGTTTATACTCATAACGTACAGAACAATTTACTCTACTCTATATTTGTTATGACCTTTCTCATAGAAATAGAGCTCATCTTTGCAAATTGATTCATCACATTCTTCGCGAAATTACAAAAATCTCCAGCAGGATACACACTCCTAATAGGGGAGAATTCGGGGACAAATGGAGAATGGGGATGGGGCAGGTATTGTGATCTCCATCCCCAAACTCGCCCTAATAATATATACATATATTTAATTTATATATATTAATTAATTTTTTATAATATAAATCACAAATATATACATTTACTACTTTACTTTAATGACTATACTTTTACTTTAATAGTGTTTTGACTTTTGCACTCACTGAATTATTATTTATGAATTTAATCATGTTTTAATTTGGGAAATGATCATTTACCCAATTTTAGCTTAAAAATTGCCCACTTGCTCCACTAACAGTTTTTTAACCTCATTTATCCAAAACACTCTGAGGGATTATTACCCTAATACCCAATTAATTTTTTTTTTTTTTGGGACTTTTTTGCCCTCTTCTTCTTTCTCACTTAGAGAGAGAAGTCATCCTCCACCTTGCTGTGCTCCGGTGACCAGTGGCCGGCCGCGGTCTCGGGCGACTGGTCACCGGAATCTCTAATCTGACTGCCGGACTGGTGACCGGATTCCGGCATCTGATTTTATTACCTCCCCCCCCCCAGTAACAAGTTCATTGGGGATCAATAATTAGTGAAAAATGAAGATGTTTTTAATTTTGAATGTTTTAGTAGGTTTAGCCAAATAAATAATCTTATTATTGCCCCCCAATAATCTTATTATTGCCTCCCAATAATCTTATTATTACCCTCCAATAATCATATTATTGCCCTCAAGTGAATTGCATAAACACCAAAAACCAAAATGAACACGCTACAAACGCATTTGATCAATTTATATGTTCAATTGTACACGTTACTTTTTTTTTCCATCCCCATTCTCGGAGCTCACAATATACCAAAAACAAAATCACAGTATACCAAAAAAAAAAATTCTATGGGCACCCACTGGAGTGTGAGGCCGGCAATTCGGGTCTCTTCTGATCGAGGCTCTGGGCTCTCTGAGGCGAAGGCTTGGAAGTTGACAAGGACTTTGAGGTGGAAATGGGGTTGGGCTTCGATTGGGGAGGCTTCGAGGCGCGGCCGACTCCTCCTCCTTTGCTGCAGTCCCAGAATTTGCTCTGGGCACCAAATAGGATCTACCGGAGATGAAATTGCTATGGGAACTTCGTCGACAACCGTCAGGTGGGTGGTTAAAGATGGTCGACGATGGCAGAGCGGCGATCGGAGAGGTTAATGGTGGGGATTGGTTGGGCGTCTGGTCGGGTCGGGTCGTCGATGAGGGGGATGGAGGAGAGACCCGAGTTGACGAGGAGAGAGAAATCGGTGAGAGGGATGGAGGGGGGAGAGAGAGAGAGAGAGAGATGTGTAATTTATTAATTAAAATTAGGGTAATAATGTCAATAGATGTTAGATTGGGTAAGTGGGATTAAAAAACTCTTAGTGAAGTAAGTGTGCAATTTTGAAGCTGAAATTAGGTAAGTGGTCACGGCCCCTAAAGATTAATTTTATTTGTTGTAGATTTTGATTTTAAAAAAGGCAATATGAGAACAAATTATTTTATTTATTAAATTCTTATTGGGGATTTGGGGTGAGTTTGGAGGCTTAGTCCCCAGTAGGGAAGGGGACGGAGATTAGTGGGGATTGGGGCAGCATTTTTTTTTTTTTGGGGGGGTGACCCCGGGAATGGGGATGATATTGTGATCCTCATCCCCAACCCGCCCCATTGTCATCCCTATTGGCGAACCATTGCCAGTATAATCATTATTGTGTTTTAGAGAAACGGGAATTAAGAGACAATCGCTGTGTGTTCTCATTGATAATAGGGGTCTCTTTATATAGAGGATTATAATGCATAGAATTTGAATTGTACAAGGAAAGATAATCATACATTGAATGGATATCTCTAAGATATTCTCCAAGATTATCTCTAATTAAAACTTTATTACCACTAGGTCAAGTAATCTAGAGTTTGGGTCAGACAGAATTTGGATTTACTTAAACACTCCTCCTTGTATCGCCCAAACGTAGTGCTCCTCTCGTTGCCTCATTAAAAACCTTGCCGAGTTACAAAAACTCTGTGCGACAAAAATAATCTCCGTCGAAGGGAAAAAAGAGCACAACACACCCTTGACATTTCGAGATCATACGTGTAGACTTCTCCCCCTAATGACTACGGTTATGGGAGGTCGGATAACTTTCGTAAACGATGCTACCAACACGTTTCTCGAAAGTATAATTTAGGCAATGACTTAGTGAGCAAGCCTACCACATTGTCCTCATATTTACTCTAATTCAAATTGATCTTGAGGAGAGTCTGTTGTTACTGATTATGCTTGTTGTTGTCGCTTTTGATGTAGCATTGCTTTATTTGTTCAAAACAAACAGCATTATCCTAAATGCGCGTAGGGTTATCTGTGGTAGACTTCAAACCACAATTGTTCGAACATGCGTAATTATGGATCCAATCCATATATATTCACAAACCACTTCGTGAAGAGCAAGAATCTCTGCATTGTTCGAAGATATAACGACTAGGGTCTATTTTGTAAACCTCAAGATATCACGGCCTTTACCCATGGTGAACACTTAACCAGTTTGGGAATGACCTTTGTATGGGTCAGAGAGATACCCAACATCAGCAAAACCTTCCAAAACACTTATGTTGTTTTGGGGTAGGGATAGAGAATGCAAGCCAGCACTGGCGAAGTTTATGGTGTGTGATGGGTCCGAATCCATCATCTCTCTGTATGGATAGAACAAGCCCATATCAATTGTACATCTCAAGTACCAAAAGATGTCTTTTACACCAATCAAATGGCGTCACGTTGGCGCAGAGCTATACCTTAGCTAACAAGTTCACTGCAAATGAGATGTTCGGTCATGTGCATTCAACTAAGTACAATAATGCGCCTATTGTACTCTAGTAAGGCATTCCTGCCTCTAGCACATATTCGTCATCATCCTTTGAACGAAGATGATCCTTTTTAGGATCAAGACTACGGACGATCATGGGGGTGCTTGGAGGCTTGACCTTGTCAAAATGCCTAAGCATCTATCAACATGATGCTCAAGTTCCAAACCGAGACATAATCGTGTTCTCCCAAAATCCTTCATCTCAAACTCGGATTTCAAGTGTTTAGTGGTTTCCCTTAGCTCTTTAAAGGCTTCCAATGAAGATCATGTCCAACATGAACCGCGATAGAATCCGAAACTTGTTATGGAAACGCGTGGGCATATCCCTTCCCAATCAAGTAGTCATTTTGAAGAGTGTTTCAACCTCTTTGTAAACGCGCTCCGTGGTCTAGAGCTACTTGACTTGGGTAAATGAAATTCACTATGAACTTTCATGTATATTCCGTATCTAGATCCCCATAGAGATACGTACTGACCACATTTGTAAGCTGCATAATTAATTATTCGGAAACTACCAAACTGACAAGGTAGTGGAGTGCAATAACATCCATTACGAGAGAATATGTCTCATCGTAGTCGATTCCAGGGAGTTTTGTGATTGCCTTCTCTTTTTCTCATCACGCTTTCTAATGAAGACCCATTAGTCAATAGGTTTTATGTTAGGAGGTGTTGGCATCACTGGCTCAAAAACCTTCCTCTTCGTTATAGAATCCAACTTAACCTGGATCGCATCTTTCCATTTAGGCCAGATTTCTCTACGTTGGCATTCATTCATCAACGGAGCATGGTTCGATATCGTCAGACTCAACAAACTCATGCGCAACTACATCATCAATTATGATGGAGTTTTTATCCCACATCTCATGTACACTAGTGTAATTTTCATAAAGCTCTATATTCTCAGGAATAGGTTCTAACGTTGAGCCGTCCCCCAGTGATAACCCTAACCCGGAAGATTCTCATGAGACGGATTTTAAGTCTTGATGATCAAATGATTAGAATGTGCCAAACTGTCCTTCGAAACCACGGGCCTCCCACGCATCCTAGCTGGGGCCATGGCCTATAATGTCAAAGTGCCACTCTCTTTGGCATTGGCGCCATGCCTACCTCCATGTAGGGCGGCGCTACGTCCTCTCGTAGGGACGTACTTCCTTGCAGGCATGTTTGCAGTATATTTGTGTGATCTCGTACTTTAACAGGGATCGAGATGAGACATAGTGGGGACAGGCCACGATAATTCCTGTCGTTCCTGCTTAATATCCGTGTTCTTATCTCCCCCTAACGATGGGAAGACTGTCTCATCAAAGTGACAACCCTAAAATCTAGCGGTAATGAGATTGCCTTGCAAGGGCATTAAGTGGCGGACAATTGTTGGAGTCTTAAATCCAACGTAGTTGCCCATTCTTCTGTAAGGACCTGTCATAGAGCGTTGTGGAGACGAAATTGGCACATAAGTGGCACACTCAAATATGCGTAAATATGATACTTCTACCCAGTCACTAGCTGTAACACAGAGGTAGATTGAGTGGAGGTATGTTGTAGACGAATGAGTATAGCTGCATGTGATATTGCATCACCCCAAGCGGATGTAAGGAGATTGGTGCACATTACCAATGTCCAGACTACCATCGTAGTCCTTTCCGCGAGACCATTTGGGTGTGTTCATGGGAATATGATGTCCAACATCAGTCTCAATGCAATCACCATCGAAAGTTTTCGATGTAAACTCCCTAGCAATATCAAATACAATTAACTGAATAGGATGATCCGGAGAGTGAGCCCGTTGTTGTATGATATGTGCTAGGAGTGTAGTATAAGCAGCATTTACAAGTGGACAATGGCGCAACACATGACTAGCGTGTTTGCGTGTCAACCAACATCATGAGATATTTAAACGTCCGCAAGTTGGTTGAACTAGTCCACAGAATCCCCACCGATTCTATGTAAGAACAGAATGAGTAATTTTATATCCTTTGTATAGGACGGTCTAATTTCCCTAAGGAACGGGCTTTGTAAACTGAATAAGAGGCTTTAAAAGCAACCAATAAGGATTTTGGTTGGGCATGTGTGTCTGAAACGCTATTTGAAGCAAGTTAGTGATTGCAGCATCACCTGGGGTGCCATCACTATGATGGATGCTATCCATGGTGTCATGGATAGGGATTGTGCCAGCCCTAGGCTGGTGGTGGACGGACGCGGTGCCCTAGGCAGCAGCGTCGGTCACACTTAGTCCAGAAATCAACTTTTGATTCATGCTTCATTTCGCTTAATAGAAAAGATGCCCATGTGAAGTCTTTAGTAGCGGATCATCATATCATGACCAGGATGACCTATCCTGTAGTGACAAAGCCAATATGTGTCTAAATTCAAGAGATCTTCTCTCATGACTTTATTGGATTTAATAGCTCGAATAGTGACATAAAGTCCACTAGAGACACATAAACTTCTCTAAGATGCGCCTTTATTCCCAATCGTTAGAGGCATTGCAAAGGAACTCATTTCCATTCTCTACATGCGTTTTCGCACGGAATCCGTTAGCTATTCATAGGTGCGATTCGCCCTAGAAACGTAGAGAGTTTTTGTGACGATAATCAAGGTGCCATTTGGCAAGGGGAACTTGGGCTATTCCATGTCCTTGAATTAATACTGATGGCCCAGCCATTATAGTCATAAAGTAATATGCTTAGAATCAAAATGCAGTCAAAATGAGAAGAACTCGAAATTTTATTCATGAGCCAACGGAGTCACATCATTGTCTCTTTGACCAAAGAAAATCTACTCCAAAATGCTAGCTAATGCACAACAATGGTAATCGTCTAATTTCTTTCGGTAATTCCAAAATGAATGTGACCAGGTGAGTAAAGAGATGCCGGAGGAGCAAGACTCGCTTAAGTACCACTAATCTCATAACCTTCCTAGACATCACACTTACTTTAGGGTGAGCCTACTTTGAAGAAAGATTAAACCATTGGCATTTAGTGCAAAGTATATGGCAATTGCCTATTACATCTCTTGGAAAAATAAAGACTTAAACAGAATTGGCGATCTATTGATCCCAGCCAGATTTGTATTCTTTAACCCTTCACTCTAGATCATCTTCTTGATCTTCTTGTTCCACATAGTGAGCTTCTCTTGCTTCACAATATGCTTTGTAGGCAGTGACAAGTTATTCACGAGTTCTACAAATGTGTGCCCAATGATCAGACACTCCACATCGAAAACATACATTTCTTTGCTCAAACTCCATTGATTGAGGCGCTTTGAAAGTGTCATTTAGATGTCTCTTAGTGTTGGTGGCACCACCAACATGGTCAGAGGCGTTGCCTCTCTCTCTCTTTCCACGTTGACCTCTTCGGTTCCTTGATCGCCTATTTTGGCGGTTACCTTCCTAAGTATAGCAATTATATGGACCAGAACTTCCAAATGTATCCCTAAGATTAGATTTCGCTCTTGGCACCCTTTCTTTGGGGCGCGACTATAATTGGATTCCGGAATATGCTCTGTTCCCACGGATCTATAATTATAGTTCTTCACAAGGATGTTGTCATGCATTTCAGCGACATTCATAGCTCTAATGAGCTCATGAAACCTTGTGATCCGTCTTGCAGAAACATTGATTCGATAGTTCTTAGCAACATCAATGCAGAGACGGGGAAGGCAGAGAGAGTCTTCTCAATCAATATAGCATTTGTGATCTCTTTACCACAGAATTTCATTAAGGATTTAATGCGAAGTGCTTTCAAGTTGTAGTCAAGTACTGACTTGAAATCACAGTAGCGGAGGCTATGCCATCTCACTTCTAGGTCAGGAAGCAGGGAGTCACGGACATTGGCAAATCTTTCTTCGAGTGAGACCCACAGCCTTCTGGGGTCTTCTTCATTCATACACTCGTACTGGAACGAATCATCCATATGACGAGTCATTAGGATGACGGCTTTCACTTTATTTGCCTCTAAGGCGGCTCTATTTGCTTCCAAAGCTTTAGTTTGCTCAATAGTTAGTACGTCCTGGCTAGGCTCTAGAATCGTATCCAGCATTCCATCGGCCTTGAGATGCTGGCGGACATCACAAACCCACCTGTGATATCCAGAGCCAGTTGTTCCCAATTGAGCAAAGTCCAATTTGTTCAGGTTACTCATCATGAAAGAGAACAAGAACAGGGTTAGTTTCGGAGCGGAAAAAGCTACCACGAAAACATATAAAATTTCTGAGCCTAGTCGCTTCCAAGAGGGATTGGATTAGATCGAAACAATGATGTAAGTGGTCGATCATAAATTCTCTACAAACTCTAAGTTTGGAGATCTCAACAAGCTCCAAACTCTAAGTTTGGAGATCTCAAAACGCTCCAAACTTGGAGTGAGCACGAACCCCCACAGTTCGGCTTTTGGTCTCCCCTATGAAGAAGAAAGGGGGGTAGAAGAAGGGAGGTTGCAAGTCCCCGAGAAAAAGAAGAAAAACAATTAAAACTTTAAAACGGGAACTAAAAGAACCTTTAAATCTTGCCGGAAGTCATAGGTGCCTGAGGCGGCGATCAGAGGTGGTCGGAGGTTGGCTGGTGGGCTGATCAATTGCTTTGGCCTAGGCCTATCTTTCTCTTCTTTTCTTTCTTGCTTCGGCCCAGTCACACTGAGGCCTTGACTTTTCTTCTGGGCCCGCATGTCTTTCCTTCTCTATTTTTTTTCTTCCTTCTGCCTTTGACCAAATTTTGGGCTGCGGGGCCACTTTGTTTTTCTTTTCTTCTTCTAGCCGTGTCTTCCCTTTCTACTTCTTTCTTTTCTTCTTCTTGTGGCAGTGGGCCACGTCTACACCCTCTTCTCCTTTCTTTTTCCTTTTTTTTTCTCTCTCTCTCTCTCTGCCCAGCACGTGGGCCATGGGACCCACCCTTTTCTTGTCCTTCCTTCTTCTGTTCCTTCTTCTCTTTCTGTTTTTTTTTTTCTGGGCTAGGCTGGAAGTGGGCAGGGCAGCGAACTGGGCTGGCCGGTCTGACGTCATGTTGCAGCAACTTTGACTGGCCAGTCCCGTGATTATGCCGCCGGTTCTGGGAATTACAATTCCGATTCCTGGGTCCTGCAATCAAGATGTAGATGGTGACCAAGTTTAAAGGTAGAAGGCGGCGTGGGAGGATGTGAACCTGGCAGGGATTGTGTTTATCTTCTGGAGGTCGGTTCGGTACTTTTCAGGCCTGTTCCGGTGACGCTGCCAGTGGTTCTGGGCTCCTAGGATGGAGAGCTTCAAGGTGGGGGTCAGTAGTTGCTAAGGTTTGAAGGCTATGATTTTAGGGTTTCAGGGTTAGGGCTTCGTGCTAATAACGTGTTTTAGAGAAACGGGAATTGAGAGAAAACCGTTGTGTGTTCTCATTGATAATAGGGGCCTCTTTATATAGAGGATTACAATGCATAGAATCTGAATTGTACAAGGAAAAATAATCATACATTGAATGGATATCTCTAAGAAATTCTCCAAGATTATCTCTAATTAAAACCCTATTACCACTAGTTCAAGTAGCCTAGATTTTGGGCTAGACACAATTTGGATTTACTTAAACATATTGTTCTTTTTTTATTTTTTTATCAAATGATTAAATATACTTTGATATTCGTTTTCAACCCATAAGATGTTGTTTCGAAATGGAAATTAATAATGGCTTGCTGATCAATACCTATTTACATGTCTGTATTTGTTTTGGATAAGAACATGGCTGAAGTTTGAATATGTAAAACTAACCTATAGCTAGGATATATGTAAGTA
Organism: Rosa multiflora; assembly: GCA_002564525.1. NCBI lineage: Eukaryota > Viridiplantae > Streptophyta > Magnoliopsida > Rosales > Rosaceae > Rosa > Rosa multiflora. Next base: position 41,283 of record BDJD01001523.1, read on the forward strand.
GTTGATGAACCCTAATCGCAAAATTGAAAGAGAAACGTTGTGCCACTGCAACTCCAGTTTGGATTTTGAAGTTCGAGTTTAATTTCCATTATCACTTCTTGTAAAACTTACTAGAATTATATAAACACTCTAGTGAGATTATGACCATGGAGGGTAGTCCTTAATTCGATTAGGACTGGAATGAGAACCTAGTCGCATTCAGTGACTGCCGATGTACATTAGTTGGAAAATCACTAGTTGGTAGTTTCATCTCTAATTTGGGGTCAGTAATGCTCATGAGGATAAGCACAACAAAAATGTGTTACATAACCGACTCCGAAACTTTCTAGAATAAAAATAATAATAATAATAATAATAATAATAAATTCTAAGTCTGTGATTTTCGATTCAAAACTGTGGACCCATTTTTTCTCACCAAATTTTTTTCATTCCTACTTCTTGATTTTTTAGCAATTCTCGAATTGATAGAACTCAAAAATCTTGACCCAATTTTTTTCTATGATTCTTCAAAGTTAGAAAACAAGAAAATTCATAAAAAAAAAAAAGTTAGATTGTGATTTGTGAGTTTCGTCGAGTGAAGATTATTCTCTATAATGTTTTAATAATAGTGATTATGTCACAGGATAAATTATTAAAAAAAGAGTGCTAATAATGTTTGACAAGTTTTGACATATCACGACTGTCCCCATGACACCTAAAAAGTCTCAAACTATGTCAAGGCCCTTTATTTGTGAAATTTTCTTGTGATATAATCTACAATTATCAAAGCATAATTTTCAGAATGTGCCCTACTTGACAGAACTCAAAAATATTGACTTGATTTTTTTACTTTTTCTACTAAAAATCATGTTCTATCTGAGCATTTCTAACTAGGATCTTTTGTGCCGAGATTGAAAGCAATAGATAATGCACTACATTCTCAAATAGTACATCAAAACTCTAGGCAGCGCGCCTCTCGCCTAGAACCATAGGCACTGCTAGATATGTCTCTCGCTCTTCTTCTCCCGGATTTCACTTAGGGAGAAAGAAAAGAAGAAAGGGGAGAGAGAAAAGATAAGTTTGCAGAAGACAAGTTTGATTTTAACTGTCAAGACTATTCACTATTGGCACCCACAATACCTTTCGGACATTGTTGCAGGTGTTCAGGTGACAGCAGATAATATTTTTGAGCTATTTATTGAACAAATGCAATTAAACACTGCAAATACTTATGACCAAGGGTCTGGTACACCTTCTCCCTGTCATGTAAGCAATTCACAAGGTCACTCCCCTTCAAGGAATGCAATGTTTTCAGAGGAAACGAATGTTGAACCTAACAACTCTTTAAGCATGGAGGTTCTGAGGTTCACAAGATCTCAAGTAACAGAATCGAGGTTTTAGCTAATGATGTTATGAGTGCTAACTATGAGCTACCTAATGATAATATTGCCAAGGTTGTTGTCAATGCATCAACCTTAGAAAAGGATGTTGAGACTACTCATGAGCTCAAGGAGCCAAATGTTGCTTCACATGATTCATTCTTGCCTATTATGACTTGGCATGACATGGTTGAGGAAGAGTTGGAGAGATCACCCCGTTCTCTCGTCTTCTTCCGAGAAACCTTAATCTCGGTCTGAATGTTCGTTTGTGCTTGACATGGTAATAGTGTTGAAGTATTCAATAATAAGAGGTTTAGTGAGTTTCGACCAAAAGCAAGGAAGAAAGCATCAAAAGAATCAAAAGCTAAGCGTCCTTGTTAGAATGCAAGATCGATACCCCATCAGAAACAGGATGCCCAGGTAAACTTAAACTTATAATTTTTGTGCTTCTTTTATGTGTTCTTCCGTCGATCTTCAACCAAGTTATTGAGTGGCCTGTTAATCTTTTCAAAGGCTCATAAAGTTTTGTTTTTATTTTTTGAGAGAACAAAGGCCCATAAAGTTGGACATAGCTTTTTATGCAAAAAAGATAAAAACAAAAAAATATACCATAATAAAAGTAAAATTTGGGAAGATCAGCTCAAGTTAAAACTCTGAAGATATAGAAGTCACAGCACATATCTCATATAGTATGGGTTTGCACTTTGCGGCATGCCAAGCCAAGTTTTACATTCTATCCTTCAAGGACTCCACTACATAGCAAACGCAACCCCAACAAGAATAAAAATAAAATAATATGAATCATATCACCACCATAAGACAGGTGAATTCAATGTCAATCAAAATTCATAATCAAGAAGAGTAATCACATCTTTACAATTGTAATAGAACATAAGTTACAGGTGATTCAATGTCGATCAAAGAACTAGCCAACTAATTTATTATATGAACTGGCAAAAGGGAAGGTAAATACAGCATGGCTTTGTATCAAGGTTATAATTTCAGGATGAAAGCATTCCCAGAAGAAATCTAGAATTATAAATATATGTTACAAAAGAAAGGAAAGGAGAAGCAAAGAATGAGAAAGACAGAAAAAAAAAAGTTCTAATAATAATAGATGGATAAAATGCAACACTCAAATATCTGCCTAAAGTGGTTGAGAATACACAGAAAAAAGAAAAAAAAAGTTCTAATAATAATAGATGGATAAAATGCAACACTCAAATATCTGCCTAAAGTGGTTGAGAATACACAGAAAAAAGGCATCACTACTCTCAGACTCAGGTGGGCACAACCGCCCCTTGAGGGGGAGATGATTGTAACAAAAAAAACCAGATGGCTAAAGCCAACAAAAGCAACTGGACAAAAAAACATGAGCTAACCTTACATAATTTCTTCTGCATAGTAAAGACCTCTTCTGTCCCTAAAACATCTCCGCAATACTTTCCCAATTCCTCTGTTCGTTCTTTTAGCTTTGAAGCCCTAATTTGTGCTTCCCCAAGCTTGTTCAGTATCCGCGCTTGTTCTCCAGCTACTGCTTCCTGCTCCTCAATGAGTGCAATTTGGTCACCTGTAGCAAACTTCACCTTCTGTGTTGTAGTTTTTATTACAATATATTCAACCTCCGCTTCAATCTTTTGCCTGAACAAGCTCTCAACCTCAGCCTCTAGCTCTCTGTATTGTTCCTCCTGTAACTCTACGGTACTACCTGATTCTTCTTTAAAAGACTTGCTAATGTTAACAATATCTTCCAGTTCAGCAACCCTGGACTCCTTCACCTGAAGCATAGCCCTAGTCTCATTCAGCTTGCCTTCCATAAGTTTCACATGCTGTTTCAAAGTCAATATCTGTGCTTCCAAGGAATTTGAAAAAGTTCGTCCAATCTTTTCAGAACCCAACTGGTCAGATAGATTGGATTCAATAATTTCCGGATCACTTGAAGAGGGGTCAATAGGCTTCACTAAATTATCACCTCGTGATATAGGTTCTTTCCCAATCTCCCCAAATTTCTGAACCTCTGCATGAGCACACATAATTCAATTAACAAAAGCCACAGCAGGAACTTCCCCAAAAATTGAAGCAAATTTCGAATTAAAAAAAAAAAAAACTGGCCCCTCCAAAAGTAGTGAAAAAGAAGTCACAAATAGCTTTTGCAGGAATATGGAAGAAAGACACTATTAACTTAATGAAAGAGAATGATCATATCCATGAAAAAAAGCAAAGCTTCTACCCAACAATCAAAGAATTTGAGAAATTGTGCATCAGGTCTACTTTTGGAGGAGGCAAAAAATGAACCCCAAAAAGCAGATATGATAACCAACATGTGTAGAACAAGACACAACAAAAAGGATAATACACAGTTTCTTGGAGAGAATGGAGAAAATATGGACACTTTTCCCTCAAAAAAAAAAAAAAACAGTGAGATCATAGAAGCACCACTTCTGAGTTCTGAGAACATGAAAGACTGCTAAAACTTAGAACTTCAGTGAACATGGGGGCATATATTACCAAATAGTAAAATTGAGATCTAGGTTCCTGTAAATGTAACTAGCAAACAGCACAGTTTTACATAACTAGTTATCCAGCCATCTAATATAATGTTGCCTAATTCTAATATTTATGTGATTACTTATACCTTATCCTGATCATCCAGAAATGACTAAATCAAAACATTTTAAGGTTGAGAACTAATAAACACCAGAGAAGGAAAAAGAAGATTAATAGACTTTACAAAAACAATGTATACTAATAGAAAAGCAATGTGGCAATACCAGAACTGCCATAAGAAATCTTTCTAGGTTTCAGGTAGACTAACCTTTCTGGAGTGCTTCTTGTACAGTCTGGAAGTTGAACATAGACTCAGCTAGAGGATCCATATCAGCAAAGGACCCATGCTTCTTGCTTTTGCGTAGCTTACCCTCCCATGACAAGTCGGTATCTAAATCTTGTGAAAAATCTTCAACTTCTACCACATTCTCTCTCCGATAACCAGTTTGAACTTCTTCACTGAATTGTTGCTCACTTGCATGAGCTTCATCACTATTTTCTCCTTCCTGACTCATTGATCTTCTACTTTGCTTCCCGTTACTAGACAGAGGTGCAGCCTGCATAAAGACAAAGTTGGAGCTTCTTGAGTCAGATTCCATGCTGGAATGAGAGTTTTCCTTCTCGATTTTGACCCTGTCTCCTCTATGTTTCTTACTGCTTTCACTCCGTCCCCTCCCCGGATGAGCACTTTGAGCTGAATTACTCCAGCTCTTTGTGCTAGCATTCTTCACCCTATTCCGTGGTTGGTTTACTGGTACAGGCAGGTCATACCTGCCCTTTGGAGCACTGGCAGCTGTGGAAGACTTACTACTCCGATCCTCACTGTTATCAGAATCTGCACGAGCAGCAAAAACAGGACCAACACCAAATCTAGAATCCGGACTAGCACCACCAAATCCAAATCCAAAGCCATCAGCACCTCCCGAATTTCTCACCATATTCACGGATCCAACCGAGCCCTCGCTGTTATTATGATCAACCTCAACCGGAGCATTCCTAGCCTTAACCGGAATTTCAGGACCCGACATACCCCGCTTCCTACTAGAATCATCTACTGAATTGCCACCTCCATCATTACCCAAAAGTCTCGGAATTCGCTTCCACCTCCTCAAGCCTTGCCCTTTCGAAGCAGGATTCGACCCTCCACCACCACGGGGTGATTTCCCCACCGAAAGAGTCAAATCCACCGCTGGAGCTCTAGTCCCAGGTCCATTTCCAATCCCATTAGCAGAGGACCCATTGTTCCTAACCTCAACACTATCCCCATCATCAGCATCATCAACACCATGGGACACAGGTTCTGGGTTTACATGATTATCATCCACAGATTCACTCCCCAAATCCATAACACTAACAAAACCCCAGGGTCCCCAATTCAATTAGATCAAGATCAAGAACAAGAAAAACCATCATTCCAGCTCATGGCCCAAATCTACCAAATATTCAAAACTCCAAATCAAAATTTGATCTTTCCACTAGAAATCAAAACCACAATCAAACAAACCCACACCACAAAATGATTGAAAAATTAAATGCTTCAATAATTGAATTCTGGGAATTGGGTACGTACCATTGTTGGAATTAAATGAAGCTAAGATGATGAAGATTCAGCGTGATGATAAATTGGGACGACATTGGAAACCCTAAACGGTGATCGGATTTGCGGTTTTATATTCGATGAGATTATTAATAGAATATTATTAAGGGAGAATATTTATGTTTTTTTTTGTAATGATTTTGATTTTAATTACGATAAAAAAGAAAGAAAGAAATGAATTAAATAAGAGGGGGATGTGAACGTGGGGGCGAATGAGGAGAGCCACATGCACAGGGGTGGCCCACAAGCTGACACACCATTGGCCATTGGGCACCGCTGGCTATGATCTGTATATGACAAGGTCGGCTGGTGTGTATCATGGTTTGTCTTTGGTCTCTATTCGTATTCCTTTGATTATTATTTTTTTTTTTTTGGTAAGCTTCCTTTGATTATTTCATCCACCCGAGCCCCCGACAGTGTTTGTTACCGGCTGAAAGAACGTTTGAACTTTGAAGTACAATTTTGACCTCTTTGTGTGTGTAGTACCGAACTGAACCGAACTGAATCGAATCGAAGTCGATCAAGATAGGTATCGGGTTTTGTAAGATCAAAATTTCAAACCGAACTTAACTAAGTTTAATGAATACAATGTCATCTTAATACTTTTTCCCAAAACAACGTCAATTTCGCTATGAGATCAAAACGCTAAATTCCTTTCTCTTCTCTTCATTTATCTAATTCTTCTTTCTTCTACTACCTCAGTGCATCGACAAAGACACTCTCTCAAAATTGACGGGCGAGTAAATAAGAATTCATGTGGCAGAAGCTGATAATGTTGTTTCCATGATTTTAGAGATTATGTATTTTCTAAAAATGACTGTTAAAGATTTAAAGGTTTCTTTTGATAAATATTATTGTTTCTTCCTGGGATTTTTGTGCAGAATGAATTAAGCTACTAGCTCGTAACCTTGATAACATAACAACCAAAATCAGACCGAAATCAAATCCCCAATTTGGTTTGATCCAATTCTAAATAAACTAAACCAAAATTATCCGAATGAACTTCTTCTTTGTGTTGGTAAAAACGACAATTCTTATCCCCACCCTGCCCATTTCATGATATCCGCAAGATTTAGACTAGTGGCATACACGGTGTTGGTTATTCCAAATAACCCACAGACCACAACTGACCGATACATGTTCACCAAATGAGAGTTTCTATTGGGACCTTTTAATCTACTCACTAGACCTCTCTTATTTTTTTAATTATTAAATGACATATGTATCTTTATAAAAAAAGACAGTTACAAACGACAAATTAATAAGGAAAATTATATTCTTTCCTTATGCCGAGATTTACAATAATAGAAACACATTTATTATATTTTTATTATTCGTTTCCATTTTAACTCTTATTTCATATTTCTCATTTTCTTTGTTTATAAAGCTTTCAAAGAAAAAAAAAATCAAAAGAAAATGCATTCAAAATTACTTGATGAATTATAGAAAAATAAAACTATGATGCAAGAGAGAAAAAAAAATAGACAAAGGCCTTTCTCATCAATGTAACAAGATCATAAAACAAGGTCCATAGAGTCATCGTGTAAACTAACCAAATAAGTTTGTGAAGCGTCATATAAGACAAAACTAAGGGTGCGGCTATTGCCACCCTACCATTTTTTTTGTTCACCCTACAAATATTTGAATTATTGAAAGACTATATTACCCAAATGCAAAATGACTAATAAGTATACTAATTTTCTAAAATTTAAATCTTTAAGGAAAACTAAATACATAACTAATTAAATACAAAACTACTTAATTTCTCTTCTGATAACATTAATCTTCATC
>BDJD01001524.1:5307-17383 GCA_002564525.1 Rosa multiflora
ACCCCTTGTTTGTGTCTTAAGAGAGGTTGATTCGGAAGTGAGACCCGCCATGGGATTTATCTATGAGTTGATGGATGCCACAAAAGAAAAGATTGCAAGTAATCTTGGAAATGTGGAAGCAAAGTATGGAGCGATTTGGAGGAGAATAGATAATAGATGGAGTCCACAACTTCATCAACCATTGCATGCGGCGGGTTATTACTTGAACCCTCAATTCCGATATGAAGACAACTTTAAAAATACCGAGCATGTGAAGAAGGGTTTGGAAGAGTGCATGGATAGGATGCTAGTTGGTGAGGCCCGTGTCGCAGCGGAAATACAATTGGACTTATATGAGCGAAAGCTTGGTAAGTTTGGAAGTGCGATGGCCGAATCTACTAGAAAAATCCGATCACCCGGTTAGTTATTATTTGCTAAACTTACTACTTTTAAATGCAATAATTTTGTGTGCATTTTATGTTCTTAGTGTTTTGGTGGGAAAAATATGGGACACAAACACCGGAGTTGATGAATTTTGCTACTCGGGTCCTTTCCCTTACTTGTAGTGCATCGGGGTGTGAGAGGAATTGGAGTACTTTTGAAATGGTAAGTTCTTTTTATCACTTTCAAGTTGAATTGTAAATACTTAATAATTGCTAGTCTATTGAATTGTTGCATTTGAATGTTGAATGTTGATGGTACCAAATAATTACTAGCCTATTGAATTGTTGCATTTGTATGTTGAATGTTGATTGTAGATTCATACCAAAAAGAGGAATAGACTTGAGCACAAGAGATTGCATGCTTTAGTCTATGTGAAATATAATATTGCTCTACAAGATAGGACTTTGAAAAGGAATGCTACAATGACCGATCCTATTGTAGTGGAAGAAATTGAATCTGATGATGAATGGATAACAGAGATAGAGGATCCGGTTCTTCCCTCGGATCCACATTGGCTTGAGGACAATGTAGAAGATCTAACATTAAATGATGAGGCGGTAAGAAATGTGCCAATTGGTACATATCAAAGTATCCTAATTGATAGAGAGCCTCCTACCCGTGAGCCTACTCCTCCTCGTGAGCCTACTCCTCCCCGTGAGCCTACTCCTTCTCTTGATGAGCCCATTGTTTTATACAAAAGGAAATCTAGTGAAGGAGCATGTTCAAGTAAGTTCGTAGAAAAATCTATGTTCAAATAATTGTATAAGATAGTATTCAAATAATTTCTCAACACTATCTTTACTTGTCCATCACTTTTTTGTATAGGTAAAAGAAAGGCTCCAAGGAAATCAATGCGTCTTGATGACATTGCAGATGATGGTATTAGAATTAATCCGTTTGATGACACCAATCCTCTCTTCGAGCACCATGGCGATGATAGTGATGGAGGTGATAGTGATGGTGGTGATAGTTTGGGTGAAGATAGTTTGGATGGTGATCTTCTAATTGATGACGATGATGATTTCCAAGGATGAAGTTTATTTAAATATTTGTTCTTGTTCTTTGGTCTTTCAACTTTATATCTTTGGATTTATTTTACATCTTTATGTCGCTTCTGCAATAAGAGAAACAAGCTAAGCTCGCTCACATAATAAGAGAAAAAATAAAGGTAGATAATATTAAGTGAAAAGTTACAACACTCATACTGCCATTATTCATTATGGTATGATAGATAACTGTGATGATGAAATGTATTGTGGGCATGGTTCAAATAAGAGATGGTGTGAGTTATGAGATCAGAAATCAGGACAGGGCTATACTGCCTTGTTCGTGTATTAGCTTCCAAAGAGTTCCAAAACTCTAAAGTTTTAAAAATTAAGCTTTCTTTGATATCCAACAGGAGACAGAATGTGTACAAAACCAACCTAGATATGTATCAAACTCAGTTCCCTAATTCTTCTAACATTACCAAAAGATTGCCAAATTCTGTTTATGCAATTTATGGCCAGAGGTAATACCCTTCATCAACATACTTTAAGAGGGTTTATACTCTCCAAACCAGCTTTGATTGGATTTTGTCACGAACGAACTGCACTGCCTGAAAGGAAAAGAAAAGATAATCGATTAATAAAGACGTTGATGCAAAGTAGCAAACAAGTACGAAATGAAGTAAATAAAGAAAAAGGCAGCCAAGCGCCCAAGGCCATCCCTACTGCAGAGTGAATGGTGAAGAGAGATGCAACCCACACAGCCCTTCAGGGCAAGCCATATTGTTGTGCAGCCTCCTCATCCAGACATTTACACAAAGACCAAGACACATACAGGCATGCAATTGCAATTAGAACTCAGTAGTATCGGATCGAAACCCTCAGTTTTCTTAATGAAACTGAGCTAATCTATTGAATCAACAAAAACTAAACTAAAGCATTCTTCCCAACTAAGGAAAATACAGAATAGGAAATTATCGAAACAGCCGGCTTTATCATCCTTTCGTTTCCTACAGTTTCTTAGTAGCCAAACAAAATATCCTCGTCAATACATAGTGCTGAAAATTTCATTTATCACTTTCACACCCTGGCCTCAACAAAAGAAAAAAGCGCAAACAGACCAAAATTCTAACCAAAGCCCTTGTGGTACCAATTTCCTGAATCTACATATGTTTCTTGAACGAGAAATCAATAATAGTAAAATGAAAATGCTCAATAAATAAAAAAAAATTCTAGGAAAATTGGCAGGCATGCACGAATTCAATATGAGTTCCTTAATTTTCCAGTAAGCAGTATCTCAAAAAAAAAAAAAAAAAAAAATTTCCGGTAAGCAAAAAAAGAAAAAGAAAAATCTCAGATTTATCATTACAAGAGTGATAAAAAAAAACCTGGCATCACCGATTTCATTAAAATCTTCGTTGTAAATGGATGAGTCTATTCCCAGGGCTGAGTTCAGACATCTTTACGGAAGAAGAAGAAGATGATGATGGAGAAGAAAGAGGCGACACTGGGATTTGGTTAATAGAGTTTTGATAGTGAGGAGAGAGAGAGAGAGAGAGAGAGAGAGAAGGGGGCTGCCATCCAAAGATCAGTGTGTGTGTTTGAATCTCCCAACTGAATCACCGAAGAGTCCATTTGTTTTTGGCGCCTTCACCTGTTTTTCTTTTTTCGGCCCAGTATCGCTCCAATAAATTGTTAGGCGTCCCTGGTAAGAAGTTATTGACTGAATCCACCATATCTGCCGCATAGTGCAAGTACATATTCCACAAGAAATATAAAATTACATATAGTAGAATTGTAGACACCAGGTATTAGTCAGAATCATAACAGTACATAAATCCATTACATTGTCAGGGTACACCTACAAAAGCCAACTCGTTACCCATCTCTAGTGTATATGATACGTTGAAGATAATTGTCTATAGAATCATCATTTTTCTATAATGTATGCAGATTAGTCTTGAGTTGCATCACATCGAATTTTGGAACAGTAGGATATTTGTTCCCCAAATTTAACAAAGCCACCCTTGAATTTCTGCTGCCAACCAAAAAGGACAATATGCTTGAGTAGATGATGCTTAGCACTGCCGTATCGTTTCGATCTGTTCCGTTCCATAAAACCCCTAGTAACTTCAACAGTTATGCCATCGTCAGTAATCAAGAATCGAAGCAGAGAGGGACACGTATCATCAATGTATCCCATTAAATCCAGACTTTCAAGCAAATTTTCCATTTGAAAGGACCATGGAATATAATTATTGTGATCACGTATCTCTGTTCTTGATGAATATAAGGATGAGCTGCAAACCACGACGGGCCCAAGATGAAAAATTCAAGGACTGGCTTTCAAGAATTGCAATACTCTTTAGTCACTTGAAGATGAAAACACTTCAATGAGAATGCTTCATTACATTAAAAAAAAAAAAAAATTTGCGTCATTACCAATAGCAACTGTGTTCCACTTATACCTAACAAGAAAATAACAACCTTCAGTTTTCATATGGCATTGGACTTCAAAAAACAGGAGTGGAGTGACCCTTCGTGGGATCGATTGTGGTCCAGTAAATTTTAAGAACCAAATGAGAGGTGATCACCGTTCATGTGATTCTGACTAGCCATGATGAGATGGGATTATTTAAGCTTATCTGGAGGGGTGACCCTTTGTGGGATTTAAGTTTTTTTTAGAATGCGGGATTTAAGCTTCAGGATTATGAATTTATGAGAATGGGATTAAACACCAAAATATGTGTAACATTGAATCATCAAAAGAATCTACCTTCGATTGAGAATGATACACGCCAGAATAATCACCACTGCCCCTTATCATGATAAGCTAGGGAAATAGAAATTGTATGGTTCAGTCGAACTATTTCACAATGTGCAGCAATATGCTCTCTTCCCCTTCTTTTTTTTCAAACAATTCAACACTAAAATTTCCAATAACGTATCTGCGTATACAATAGCTTTTCCCTTGTTCCATATGTTGACTTTTTTACACTCCAATATTCTCTCAAGGCTAAAGCACTCCTACATGCTTCAATACAATTAAGCACTCCGATTTCACTCAATGATATGGCTCTAATCACAGTAGATTGGATGATTCAATGTCTAAATCAAAGTCAAGAATCTCCAGTATCGCTATGCGTGAACCGAGAGCATAGTGAACATCAAATCGCATCGTCTGCATCCTCATCAGTCATCATCTTCCACCAATACAAATTCAATGGCCCCATCCACAACTGCATTGAAATTCTCCCAATTCCAATTGATCAAGATCTCCTCAGATAGTGCAAGCCAATGATCTCCCAACTCCACTATATAAGAATAATCTGGGTCCAGAATTCCCCCATCCCTATTAACCAGGATCTCCCAAACTGCACCATCAAAATCTTGAACATTATTGAAATTATCCTTATTAAGCTCAGCGACCATATGATCTCTCCATTCATCATAAGCAGCCTCTACCGGTAAAACATAAACTCTGAACATTACTGGGTTGGGATCATGATGCTGATCCTGACCAGCCCCAAGAGCCTGAGCAGCAACAAACTCTATATCCTGATCCTGTAGATGAGCCCCTACATCCGGATCACCAACAGCCTCAGCATGATCATCAAAATCGTCTACACCCAGAGAATCAGCAGCCTCTTGAAGCATCCTTCATTGTCAACCACATAGTTATTTTCATATTAGTTTTTACTCATATGCATGAAATTGCAATTCAAAAGTAGCCTCAAATAAAGATCTTTAGTACTTTCCCCTAATCATAACTGAAAATTGTTATAAGCATGCATAAAGCTAGCAAGTGTTTGATTACAATATCCAGCAATGAGAATAGTCCATCAACACAAATTGGTATTTATTTCACTAGTTTACTTCCACTATAACTAATCAATGCAAAGCTCTAACTTAATCAACAGCCTTGTGGAGAGGCATATATATGTGCATATATAAGTAAACAGGTTGCTTTAATATGTATAAAATTATAAAACAAGAACCATTTGGTTTTCTAACAAAACAATTATCATACTCTCAAAAGATAGGAAAATTGGGTCAATCTGAGGTTCCTATAGCAGAAAATGGCAATCAGAATCAGTTTTTCATCGAAATTCCCAATCTGCAGTGAACATACAAAAATAGAGGGATAGAAACGCACTGACCGAATCGTCCCCGTTTCCTTTTCATCACCAACTTCTTCGTACACCTCTTCCCTCGCCGATTGGCCTTCGCTGGAATTCGCCTTGTGGACCTCTTCGTCTTTGCCGGAATCCGCCTTTTGACTGCGCCGGACTAAGCCCTTTTGACTTTTTCTGACTTCGACGGAATTCGCCTCTTTATTCATGTCGCCGGACTTCGTCTCTTGGACTTCTTCGGACTTCACGGCTCGGTTTTTGCCGGAAATCACATCTTGGACTTCACCGCACTTCGTATCTTGGAGTTCTACGTCCTTTCTGGCTTTCTTCGTCGTCCTCGTCGATAGCTCACGCCGCGCGTCAGGTGCAGACGTGTCACTCGAACCGGAAGCTCTCTGAGTTAGGCTCCGAGTCGGTGGCCGAGTTCCTGCTTCTTGAGTCCGATTCACCACCCCCGGGCTCTGGGCCGGCGCCGGTTCCGATTTTCGCTTCGACGTCATGCTGGTACTAGTAGAGCGTCTTGACAAGGAAGCCTCTGTCTCGCTCTCTTCTCTTTCTCTCTCTCTCTTCGATTCCGTTGGGGCTTTCTCTCTCCAGTTTGTTACCGGTTGTTAGGAAGTTTTTTTTTTGTCTTAGTACTAATACATTTTCATTTTCCCGCCTTCACAACAAATTGACGGCTAGGCCCACAGAGGATTTAAAGTATAAAAAATTTAGTATATGAGTTTTGTTTGGGTTGCGTTCTTGCACTAGGGCTGGGATTTTTGAACCGAAAACCCGAGGAACTGACCCGAAATGGTCGGTTCGGTGCGGTTCCAATTGGTTCTTGATCTGAGGCTTTCGGTTCCATATAGAAACCGACCCGAGGAAGTGGGTATCGGTTCGGTCCCGGTGTTTGGTTTTTGCCATCTCTTAGAACCGAATATCCCCATTAATCGACACGTTGCCTAAATCGAGTAAAGCCTTAAAGGCCTAAAGTGCTAAACGCCTAAACAGGTCAGAACTCAAAAACGCCTCCTCTTATGAGTTCTTCACTTCTTCGCCTCTTCCCCAGTCCTTCAATTAATCGATTCAAAGTTTCAAACCATTCCCACTCTCGTTGAGATCGCCATTTGCCCATTTCGATTTCGAGTTCGCTTTGAATACCCAAACATTTCTTTTTCATCCCCAACTTCCCATTCTCATTGAGATAGCCATTTCGATTTCGATTTCGATTTGAATACCCAAACATTCCCAAACTCGGTACAAGGATGAAGGGAGTGAGCTCTGATCTATCCAAGGAGCAGCAGAGTGGGACGAGATTGAAGAGCTCGGGTGTTGAGAACTTGAGATCAAGTGAAAGCCAATCACTTAGTGCTCGTAGAAATTGATCACCATCTGCCCTGTTAGCTTTGCAGGTTTGTAATCTTTGATTCTTTGTTATAAACTTCATTTGTGGTGGTCTAGGAGTCTGATTGCCTTATTTGGTTTGCAGGTTTGGTGTTTCTGAGTTTGGGGAGTTTTGTTATGAAGGTATTGTAAGTTTGTAACCGTTGATGATTCTCAACTTTAAATCTTTAATGTAGGATGAAAGAGAGCAATCGTGAATTTTGACATGCAAACTTCAAATTTTATGCAGGCTCATTCTTTTCCATCATGCCCCAAACTTCTGGTGACGGACAATCTGGGTCCAACCAGTCTGCTGCTTCTTATTCTGAACAATCTAAGCCATCCTCTGCTTGCAATGAAACCGTTATTGCAAGCAACAAGCCGGAAGCAAGCAAGGCTCGAAGCACTGCTCCTGTGAAAAGAAAACGAGGCGAATAGGCAAACAAAGGTCAAATCGGTCCCATTTTAGCAGTTTTTCATTGGAACCGAGATCGAACCGATTAGTATATTTTCGGTTCGGGTTTGCATTTTTTCATCTTAGGAACCGAGATGGGACCGAACCAATCACATACGGTTCGGTTCTCGGTTTTTTCGATTCCTGTTTCAAAACTGACCTGTTTAACAAAAGTGACAGAAATTTGGCAAAATTGCAATATGCAAAGTCATAAACACATGCCATTATGCCATTACAACGTTCCAAACTGTCCAACTTGCAAATGCAAAGTAGAAACTACAAACTGGAAGTCTGAAACAAAACAAATAATGCAGAAACAATTGAAACTTTGAAAGTTTCAAACAACTAAACATTCTGACTGAAAGTATGAAACAGAACAAGAAAGTCTGAAATTCTAAAGTCTACAACATTCCAAGTTTTCAATAAAATCACAATGAGCAGTTTGACACACTCCACAATAGGTTAAACATTTTAAAGCAATAAGCATCTGCACAACTCCATTAGCAATGGCTGCGATGCAGACTCCTCCCAGCTTCCTCATTACACCATTCTACCAATCCAAGAATCAAATGAGCAATCACCAAGGCGAATAGGCATACAATGATACAAGCAATTATGCATTATTCAAAAATTAAGATTATGACATATTGTTCAATTCTAAACCTGCCATTCACTAAACTGCCATTAACTAAATGAAAACAAAAAACTGAGAAAACAATTGAAGCCTTCAAAAATTAAAAATCTGCAAACTGCAAACTTCATACCTTGACAAAGCAAATCTACATCATTTTTTAAGTTTCTTCTTCTTGGTTGTAGGGGCTGAAACTGAAGCCTCACTACTTTTGGTTTTTGTTGTTTTCACACTTGGTGCTTCTGCATATCCACCAACATTGTTAGCCTTGTCTCTGTCCTCCTTTTCATGTTCTGCAAAAAAAGAACAAATCAGTATGGTTCAGGGGAATTTTAACAGAGAAAAAATAAATAAAAATTTAAGTCTTTAAGCACGGAAAGTCATAAACACATACCAGCTTCAAGTTGTTCATAGGTCTCCATTTCCTCTACACTTGGTGCATATTCCAGCCGAATCAGACTTCAGCCAATTTTGCAGACATATTAACTTTTCAACTGTCCTCGGAGTTAAAGAGCTTCTATATGGATCTATCACCCTTTTTCCAGTGCTGAAACTGGACTCACTTGCAACTGTAGACACTTGTATTGCTAATACATCTCTGGCCAATGCTTGCAAGTTGGGATATTTACCTCCATTCAGCTTCCACCAATCCAAAATCTTCCAATCATCCTCTTCTCCTTGCTTGACTTCAGGTTTTTCTATAGGGACCAGCAAATAATGATCCACTTCATGTCCCACAACAACTTCATTGTTTTCTTCAAGCTGCCTATTCCAATCTTCAACCATAACAACCCTTTTCCCACTTACTACCCTCGAACTGCCTCTACTATTACCAGTAGTTGTTTCACTAGTAATTGGTGTTTTCTTCTTCTGTCCTCCAGTTGATGCATCATTAGACTCACTGTACAAGTCACAAAGTTCTATAGTAAGTTGCTTTACTTCCTCTGATTTCTTCTTGATCTCACCACTAGGCAAATTCAGCCATACCTCACACACTCTACCAATGTTTCTCAACTTATACCTAGGATCTAAGACCACAACAACTAGGAAAAGTTGGTTCATGTCATCCAAGGAACCAAAATACTTGTCATACTTGGACTTCATTTGAACTGCCATGTCATACAATACCATGTCAGAGTCACTTGAATCAGGCCCTACACCAATTGAGCATAGTTCTTTAAGCTTAGCTTCAATGGTTACAACATCATGGAAGGCCTTGTGTGCAGTAGGGGTAAGTGAAGCACTTACATTAACTGTCACATCATAAAAAGACCTTCAGGAACTTCACAAAAATGGTTGCATTGTCCCAATCTGTTTTAGTTGGTGGCCCAACTCTTTTCGTAGGCACTCTCCTCCTACTTGTAGTCTCTGCCTCATCTTCAGCAACATCTTCATCTTCATCAAAGTAGCTACAGTACCCTTCATCATCATCAGACAACCTCTGAAAAGCCTTTTTCAACTCCAAAGATGTGTCCAACATAAGAAATGTGGAATTCCACCTTGTTGGAACATCTAAAATGCAAATCTTATTGCATTCAACTTTCTCCTTCTCCACACCCTTTTAAATTCCTCTAACCTAGCACCTGAGCTCCTAACATACCTGACAACATTCCTTATGCTTGCCACTGACCTCTCCAACAACTTCAAACCAGACCTCACAATGAGGTTTACAATGTGAGCTAAACATCTCACATGCATAAACCTACCTTCACAAACTAGTTTAATATCCCAACTACACAGTTTCCTCCTAAGATAATCAATAACATGCTTGTTCACAGATGCAATGTCAACCGAAACAATTAAAACTTTATCAATTGACCAATCAATGAGACAAGACTCTAACAGTTTACCAATTGTTACACCATGATGATTTGGAACTACACAAAATGCAAGCACTCTCTTATGCATTGTCCATCTCCGATCAATAAAATGAGCAGTAACTACCATGTAGTTTATATTCTGATAAGAAGTCCAAGTGTCAGTTGTCAAACTAACACAATGAGACTTCAATTCCCTCCTCAACTCCTCCTTCTTCGCATCATACATGCGAAGAAAGTTTTTCATTATCACTTCTCTACAATGGACTTTAAAAAGAGGCACAACAATACTACAAAAGTAATTAAACCCTGGTTTTTCGATGAAACTAAAAGGAAGTTCATCGACAACAATCATATGAGTAGCAGCTTCAATGCAATTATCCTGACTCCAATTCACATAAACTAAACTACCCTGCCCTCTTTTACCATCACTGGTTAACACTTGTTGCCCAGATTCATCCTTAACTCTACCCGGGTACCTCTCTACAATGGACTTTAAAAAGAGGCACAGCAATACTACAAAAGTAATTAAACCCTGGTTTTTCGATGAAACTAAAAGGAAGTTTATCGACAACAATCATATGAGTAGCAGCTTCAATGCAATTATCCTGACTCCAATTCACATAAACTAAACTACCCTGCCCTCTTTTACCATCACTGGTTAACACTTGTTGCCCAGATTCAACCTTAACTCTACCCGGGTACCCTTTGCAAACTATCTCTATGTGTTTCCTAAGAGAGGAAGTTCCATTATCATAAGGATTGCATGCCAAATGCGTCGGATAGTACTTACATGGAGCTCGTTTGGTATTGCCAACCACCTTCTGAACTCCATCAATAATGTCGATTAATGGATGATCCACCTTCTTGAAATGATCCCAAACATCTGACCTTTGTTTGCCTTTCTCTCCTCGTTTTCTTTTCACATGAGCATCCTTAACTCTACCCGGGTACCCTTTGCAAACTATCTCTATGTGTTTCCTAAGAGAGGAAGTTCCATTATCATAAGGATTGCATGCCATAAGGATTGCATGCCAAATGCGTCGGATAGTACTTACATGGAGCTCGTTTGGTATTGCCAACCACCTTCTGAACTCCATCAATAATGTCGATTAATGGATGATCCACCTTCTTGAAATGATCCCAAACATCTGACCTTTGTTTGCCTTTCTCTCCTCGTTTTCTTTTCACATGAGCAGTGCTTCAAGCCTTGCTTGATTTCGGCTTGTTGCTTGCAATAACGATTTCATTGCAAGCAGAGGATGGCTTAGATTGTTCAGAATAAGAAGCAGTAGACTGGTTGGACCCAGATTGACCGTCACTAGAAGTTTGGGGCATGATGGAAAAGAATGAACCTGCATAAAATTTGAAGTTTGCATGTCAAAATTCACGATTGATCTCTTTCGTCCTACATTAAAGATTTAAAGTTGAGAATCATCAACGGTTACAAACTTACAATACCTTCAGAACAAATCTCCCCAAGCTCAGAAACACCAAACCTGAAAACCAAACAAGGCAATCAGACTCCTAGACCACCATAAATGAAGTTTATAACAAAGAATCAAAGATTACAAACCTGCAAAGCTAACAGGGCAGATGGTGATCAATTTCTACGAGCACCAAGTGATCGGCTTTCACTTGATCTCAAGTTCTCAACACCCGAGCTCTTCAACCTCGTCCCACTCTGCGACTCCTTGGACAGATTAGAGCTCGCTCCCTTCATCCTTGTACCGAGTTTGGGAATGTTTGGGTATTCAAATCGAAATCGAAATCGAAATGGCTATCTCAATGAGAATGGGAAGTTGGGGATGAAAAAGAAATGTTTGGGTATTCAAAGCGAACTCGAAATCGAAATGGGCAAATGGCGATCTCAACGAGAGTGGGAATGGTTTGAAACTTTGAATCTATTAATTGAAGGACTGGGGAAGAGGTGAAGAAGTGAAGAACTCATGAGAGGAGGCGTTTTTGGGTTCTGACCTGTTTAGGCGTTTAGCACTTTAGGCCTTTAAGGCTTTACTCGATTTAGGCAACGTGTCGATTAATGGGGATATTCGGTTCTAAGAGATGACAAACACCAAACACCGGGACCGAACTGATACCCTCTTCCTCGGTTCGGTGCAGTTCCAATCGGTTCTTGATATGAGGCTTTCGGTTCCATATAGAAACCGACACGAGGAAGAGGGTATCAGTTCGGTCCCGGTGTTTGGTGTTTGTCATCTCTTAGAACCGAATATCCCCATTAATCGACACGTTGCCTAAATCGA
>BDJD01001524.1:19052-33933 GCA_002564525.1 Rosa multiflora
AGCCTAGGTGAGCTACGTTATCTATCTTTAGACTTGGAGAATTTTGGTTGCTGTTGCCGGATGGGTGTTGTTATGCATGGAGTTTTGGTTTGAAAGTAAAGAACAGGGAGAAGTTATTGGAGAGGTGAAAGTGTAAAGATTAAGAAAATGGTTATTAATCGGAATTGAATCGTAGTGATTTGGTTTGCAATGATTTTGGTTGATGAATGAAATTGTCGATGGTACTAGTTTTGGGTTTTGGTACAAATGCAGAGTTAAGTGGGTGTCCTTAGTAGTTTTGGACACACTTCATTTGAGTTGGAAAGTTGTTGGGTGTCCATAGTAAATTCAATGAAATTACTATGTGACGTGATTGTGAAGAAAAACAGAAATTAAATGTTAAAAAGCATATAAATTGGTCAGTATTCCAATTTTAAGTGAGTGAAATGTTCGGTAATTGGGCTAATTATTGAATTTGTCAAGCTTAGTCAATGTGGTCAAACTTTGGTCAACCCTGGTCAAACCAAGAAAGTGGGTTGGACGATTAGATAATCGTCGAGATTTTAATTAAGTGTTTAACGGATCATTAACGATTATTATGTCAGAATCTAGGACTCCAGTTATCCGAGGAACGAAAGGTTCGTGAATTTCGGACGACTTCGGAATCCAGGTAGGGGATTCGGGACCTTTCTCGGTTAGTAGTTTTCCCGTTTTATATAAAGTGAAGCATGATTGTTAAATTATATGGTATGGTTATGTTTAAATGCAATGCATACTAACCATTCCGTGAGAGATATCGTTGATGGCTTGAGAGCGAAGGGTGGCTCTGACTTCCTTGGGTTCGATCCCCAAAACCTCCGGAGGGTTAGCTACACCGGTCGGACGGTGCGCGATCGTAATGACGACCCGATTCCGTGTGTGTAGCTAGGTAGCGGACGCTCTCGCTACGCTTACCTGGTTATGAATTGATTTGAGGTAAGGTCGTGTAGTTGGTCTATGGGACCGGCCATCGGGTATTGTTTTGGGCCCGTATTTACTTGAAGTTCATGCATCGGATTTTATATCGGAAAACCATTTAGGTTGTCATTCTTAAAGAAAATGCATTTACATATGTTTTTACACTGGCGCCACAAAAGAGTATTTAAAAACCTAGCCGGGGTGAAGTCCCTAGTGAGCAGCGAGGATGAATGCTCACCCCTACAACAGTGTGGATGCAGGTACTGTGCACTGGTGACGGGATTGAAGGACGGAGCGGGTGAGCGGAGTCAACTTCGATAAATAGTTGTAATGGGAACAGGTTCCGAAGTTTAATTCCATTTCTTGATTATTTAGTGTTATCTCAGAAGTACTTGATTGATCATTTACCATTTATTCTAAATTCAGTACTCGGAGATGTCGATTATTTCTTGACTCCTTGTTGACTCAAGCTCTAGACGAACAAATATTTGAAATAAAAGTTTTCAAGTTTTTCACCTCAATATTATTTTAGACGTTTTCGCTGTGCGGTTTACGAAAAATTATTTAATAAAATGCCTTGCGGGGTTCTGGAATGTAAATCAAACCTTCGGTTTATGTTTCGGGGTCTCGCGGCGCTGTGACGTGCTCAAGCTGGTGAGGTGCAGTTTGGGGAGTTACAGTCTCCGCCTTCAGATCTCCTCTATATGGCCTTGGATTCGAAGCCTTCGCCAGCGGCCAAGTTGAATAGTCTGTTGCCGCCACGGCCTTGAGATGCTTCTTGAGAACTCCGTCCATGGAGCCTTTGATTCCGGCGTCCAGGTATTGCTCTAATCTTGAGACTGCTAATTTGAGAAATATGTTTCTTTTTCATGAAATCTGTCGTTTTTGCTTGTGTTTGGGACTTTTGTTAATGTTGATTTTGTTAGGGAAGTCCTCCATTCACCATCGATCTCTGAAGTTCTTATGTTTGTTAATCTGTTCTGAGTATCGTAATCGGTTGCGATAATGCTGATTGTGGTTACGTGATTGATTTTTTTATGTAAGATTTCTTTTTTGTTGTGTTTGGGTGGTGGTTTTAGATTGCAAGGAGGAGGAATGCGCACCTGGAGAACTACCTGATGCGAAAATAATTCCCCTTAGAATTGGTGACACGGATTTCTAGAATATATAACCTCTGCAATGGCAAAGGTATTTCTCGGCTCTCATGGTTAATGTGCTCTGTTACTGCCTAGCATGAATATGGTTTGTTTCAATTTTGAATGTGTGTGGTATGGCAGCCTTGAATTAACGCAAGCGACTATATTCAAAGGCAAAGCCGGTTGTTTTGTGTTTATTGCATGTACAAGAGTGAAAGCTTACTTGTCTGGAATTTGTAACATTATAAAATATGATTTGGCTAATGAAGCAACCAAATATAACCCCAAATTAGAAAGTTCCTCTTTAGCAGTCGTTGATTTTACTATGTTTGCCACACATCTATTACCATTTTTCTGCAACACTTGCATGCTTATTGAGACTGCTTTTAAACTTGAACCCCAAGTTGATAGTAATGTGGAAATCACTAAATCATAACAAACATGGGTTGCCTTAGATTTGCCTATAGTTCAGAAGAGATTACTCTGTATATGTTTCTTACTCATTTTGGTCATTTTGGTCATCATCATGGCCAGAAATATATGGTACATTCTATCCCATTTTCCTTT
The DNA here is from genome assembly GCA_002564525.1 of Rosa multiflora. NCBI lineage: Eukaryota > Viridiplantae > Streptophyta > Magnoliopsida > Rosales > Rosaceae > Rosa > Rosa multiflora. The sequence goes on from BDJD01001524.1 coordinate 21,692, forward strand.
CTTAGGAACTTACTCTGTATATGTTTCTTACTGACATCTCGAACTTGTAGTGGGTATTCTTCATAAATATCTTTTGAGTTCTCTGTATGATTCTTGCTTCCTAGAAGCTGTCGGCTCATCAGAGAAATTAATTAATTTTTTGTTCGTATCTTTCTTAAATTTATATTACATTGGTTTGTCTTCTATTAACCTTTTTTCTGGGGGCATTATGTCTATTTGCAGTTTTGCTTAAACCATTGATGCATCTGAAACATATGCGGTTTTAGTTCAGTGGATCATAAATCCTGTATAAATCTTAGCGTTTAAATACTATGGACAGGTGGGTACCAAATTTAATAAGATTTCAAGTGGCAGTAATTGCTTTTCTTTAGTTGAAGCAAAGTCCAAAACCATTTTCTTACTTGGAATTGTGACTTAAATGGGGGAAATATATTGATCTACTACCTTTGTTCTAAACTGGTTTGGATGAACTATGTTCAGGAAAACACCTGAAAGGAGAGAGATCAAAGAGCAAAACTTTTATCAGATGAAGTCTGTGTTCTCCTTTCTTTCATGGGCTGGTTCCTTCTTGCCTGTCTTGGCTGCAAAAATGAGTTCTGTAGCAGCGATCTTGAAGTTTGTGAGTTTTTTTTTCCCTCTTTTAGCTTTGGATTTTATTGGATCTTGGAGCTAAATGATTATCTTGGTTGCATTTTGGTGTTGATAAATTAGCTCATAACATCTAATTGGTTAAATTTGTGTCTGTTAGATAAGAATGCTTTGCAATTTGATGGGATATTGATTAATCTAGAGTTTTCTTTTGCAATATGGTTTAGATTGGATATCTCTCGATTCTCTCCATCATGGTTTCATAGAAGCCATGCCTTTCCTTCTTGAAAAAAAATTCATTTCAGCTTCCAATTTCAGTTATTCAAATCTTAGGATATTAGGTAAAACTACATATGCACTTTCTCTAAACTTTCTCATTTATAACTTGGTCATAGAAGCTTAAGTGTTCTCTGTTGTTTATTTCTAGAGGAAATGAGATCAGGAAAGACTCCAGGCTGCTTTCTTGCCTCATTTTGATGATGTTATATAAAAAATAACAAACATGTGGGTAGGTAACAATCATTACTCTTCTCTCCTAGAGTAAAACTAAATAGATCATGTACTTTTCTCTCCCAGATATCTTACCTTAGCTCTAGGTTTATTTCTGCATTTTATATCCCTCTGTACATATTGTTTCTGATCACAGTAAGATCTAATATTGCATAGTCTTGTCAAAATTAGATTGCTGGTCTGAAATCAGTTATGATTATGTAGGTTTACTTGATACTTTTATGTGATCTTTATGGTACTCTTACAATTACACAAGCTGTTATTTTCTGCAACACAAAAAAGGTAAAGGTTTATGCTTCTATTGTTGTTTTGTTCTGATCTGAATTGAATTGTTCCTTGTCGGTTGTTTGGTTATGGTCTATTAGTCAGTAGAACAGTAATGTGGAAATATGCTCATCTTCGGAGTCATGCTTATACCATGGACACCATTGCTGTTGTTGTTCATTTCTAGTACTGTTTTTTTTTTCCTTTCATTTTTGTTACTGTTGGAAAATGTATTCCTTTTTCCTGCTCATATTGTCTTGTGGTTTTTGACATTTTATTTGATTATTGTATATTTAGTTACCTCGCCTTGTTTTCACCTGTAACATTATTCTTCTGCAGATACATGTTTAAGTGCCTTTCAAGCTCCACTTGATCCAAGCATTGCCTTGGGAGGATTCTCCAGAAACTACTACTATGAGGTAATTCTATGATATCTATCTGTATGCTAATTCTATGATGATCTTCAAATTCCAGGCTTCTGCATTCATAGTCACCTACTCAATTAATAATGCAGTTGATAATGTAGGAAATGAGAATGGGAATGCACTGGCTTGGGAGAAGGCTTTTATTCAGTTAGCAAAGGTTTAAACACCGTGCAATGCACATCCTGCATTGTATTGTTGCTGTTTCCTGTGGGAATTTCATATTTTATGCAAATATGGAGCAAATATATTGATTTTCGTAAACTTTTTTGCTAATGATACTTGATATTAAGATCTGGAGCAAATATGTTTATAGGAAAAACTACTGGTGCTGTCTTGGAACTGAGTCTCTCATTTTCAGCCGAAAGCTCAATTGAGGAAGAGTTAAAAAGAGAAAGTACTGCTGATGTTACAACCATAATAGTAAGTCCCAGACTTCGATGTTTTTACATTACTCAAGCAATATGCAAGAGATAAATGTCTTCATGATATCTTGACCATACTGCAAACTTTACTATACTTGACCTTATACTGAAATAGGCATTTTAATTCTTCTTGTCCTATATCATATCAGGTAACCTATCTGGTAATGTTCCTGTATATATCTCTGACATTAGGAGATGCACCTCAAATATCTTCTTTTTACCTCCCGTCTAAGGTACGATCTTAACCTTCACGTAAGTATCTTCTATTCCTTATATAGATCAATTCCCTTGCTGATGTCACAAATGATTCCTTTCTGGGCTGAACCGCGAACATGATGAAGTTTGGTTTTTACTCATCCATCATTTCTCATGATTTATTATTACAATCTCGTTCCTCTGGTCCTTCTTTACATGTCTAAAGGTGAAGCCAAAGCAATGTTTTCAAGGTACGAAGGGTTTCTTGGAGCATTGGGTGCATACATGAGCTATGAAAAGCATGGCTTTGATAACTTGATGGTCTATCAGTTAGTGCAACAATCCCCAATCCGTGGATTCCATGGAGGAGATAAAACTCATGGTCCTGCAAACTTGGAATTGAATGACAACCCAAGCATAAATTGCAGTATATATTTGTCTTAGAATTTGCATTAGGTTTTCCTCCAGACTCGACACAATGCTTAGAGGCAATTCTATACTATATATGAGCACATACTTGCAAATATGCTTCACACAATAGTATTTAAAAAATACTGTGGTTGTTCTGTTAATTAGACAATACAAAACTGTTGTTTGAATGTTTTTAAAGATACAGATCATAATGTTCCCAAAATGCAAAACTCATCAGACAACACAAGACTTTTATTTTTTTATGTCGTCTGAAAAATCAGACGACAGAACACTTCTGTCGTCTGATGCCCCCAAGAGACGACACCGTACTAGACGACATATTTTTGTTCGTTCAGACGTCTGAACAGTTCTGTCGTCTGAAAGCCTTTTTGGCATAGTGTGATAGGATATTATTGTCCAAAATTATTGCAATTAATGCTGGGAAATGGGTTGGGAAACTCAATCCCATGAAGTTTGAGTGGAATGAGTTTACCCCCAATTTTCCCCTATGTTAGGAAAACATTTCCGGACTTTGTGGTTACCAAACAAAGGAAATGAATAACTTTCCTTTTCCAAGTCCTCAAATCCGCGAAACAAAATAAGCCTATGGGTAAAGTCCTCATATATATGGTAGCAGAATTATAATGAAGTGCACTTTTTGGTGCCTATAAACTTTTAGGAAGTCTTGTACAACCCTCCGTTAGCCTCTTTAGTACTTCCATCTTATGCTGACGTGGCGGCCATGTGGCACTCATGTGAGAACAATGACAAGAGTAAAATAGTATTTTTATTCATATTTGGAATTATGGTACTTAAAATATTGTACATTTATGATTAAAATATATTTTGACAGGTGAAAAAATAAAAAGTAATTCTTCATTGTTCTTGGGATTCTTGAGGCAATTAATTTATGAACTTTTATTTGCATTTGGTTCTTTTTCATGAAAATGTTAACATATATAAACTTGGGTCAACTAATGTGATTTTTTTTTTCTCAAACAATTAATAAGATTAATTAATGGAGACTGTAGGTAAATCTAGATATTCACTTAAATTATAGCTTTTTTTTTTTTTAAGAAATGTGGATTTCATTAAACTCATGCCAAGATGGTCATTACATATCATTCTGCTGCCTTCAACTAGACAGATCAAAAAGTATGAAAATGTTAACATATATAAACTTGGGTCAACTAATGAGATTTTTTTTTTCTCAAACAATTAATAAGATTAATTAATGGAGACTGTAGGTAAATCTAGATATTCACTTAAATTATAGCTTTTTTTTTTTTTTTAAAGAAATGTGGATTTCATTAAACTCATGCCAAGATGGTCATTACATATCATTCTGCTGCCTTCAACTAGACAGATCAAAAAGTTGTAGTAAGAGAACTACTGTGATACATAGAAACAGACCACCTATATTCGAACTAATCACTCACTTATTGAAATCGAGCCTATAAATTATGGAAAAATGCAAGATATAGTATACTGGCCCCTACCACACCTACCTATATATTTTTCTTGCCCTTCAAGCTAGGGATATGGGGTTTTGCCAGGAACATTAGCCTCAATATAAGCAAATCATCCTCGAAATTGAAAATTCAGGTTCTCGCAGAAGATGAACCCAACAGATGGGTTCTGATTTGGGCCCAAATACAGCCTAAAGCCTTGGCCAGATTTGATCTGGACTCGCAACTCTTATTGAGCACTCGAACCCAGCAACTCTGCATTACTGCCGGTTGTGATTGCTTCTGCAACATCGTCGTCAACCAGTCGTCGATTAAGCGAAGCTGACTATCAAGCAGCCACAAAACCAGCAGCCTACTACCACTAGATCTTTTGGACCCAAAATTCAAAACCCATAAACTCACCAGGCTCCAAGCCCAGATAGAGGCCGAATAGGCCCATTCAACATCAAGCCTAGTTGGATTGCCGTAAAACCCCAAGACGACGATGCTGACACCAGAGGTACCACCATCGGAGCCTTTCTTGTCATGGAACTCCATCCAAGCCGAGTTCTTGTAAAAGTATGTGTGTTTCCATTCTCGCCTACCTTACGAAGATGAGATGGAGCCACCAGGCCAAAAGATGGAGAAGACAGGAGCACGACAATCCAGATCAAATATAGAGAAGCAGGCAGCCGCTCCGCCTCCTCCATCGAACTCATCCAGAATTGGGCATGGGTTTCACCCCATAATGATCTGGGCACCCAGGCCATCCAAATCACCAACAACTCCAGCCAAGAGGACATGTTTAACAACTTCGGCAAGCATGTAGCCTCACCCTCCAACCCTGACAACAACATGTGAAGGGCATGGTCTTTCTTAGTAGTCACCAAGACCATCTCTGCAACTCTGATGCTCCATCTTTATGCTATAGTGTCGCGCAAACGTACCTTGGTCCTCTAGGCTTATCCACCTCTGGTAGGACTAGGCATCTTAGTGGTTCAACGTGGCCGGAGCCGTTGTGTTTGTTGCCGCCGCAGCATACGAGCTGGGTTAGGGTGAGCACACAGAGGAGCGCCTTTAGGGAGAGGCTAGGGTTCCCCATTTCATAGATATTTGCCAATATGATGATACTACACTAAAATAATAGTTTTTTTTTTTTGACAAAATAATTATATGGATTTCATAAATACAGTAAGGCCAGAATGACCATTACATATTCTTCCGCTACCATATACAGATAGTCAAGAAGTTGTGATGCAAATGCACACCACAATGATACATAGGCTAGATCACTCATTCAACATGTCATGCTTACTTATTCTAGTGAGCATATGTACTATGAAACAAACATAGTACGTAATAGGCAACATACCCTAAAGGCTACATCTTTTCCTTGCCCTTCAAACTAGGGCTGGCTAGATTTCCCCAGTGAAGATAGGAAAGCACATCTTCAGCAGATACCTGTTTCTTGGTCTTGGGAGCATTCTTGTTTCTGGACCCTAATGGCCTTCCGTGCTTCTTCTTGATAGTAGAGTCATTGGAGACAACTCCCTTAGGCATCATGACTTCTGCAGGAACAGAGTTGACCCAAATTTTCAGCTAAGGAGGGAACTCGATCGGGTTTACTGCTAGGTTAGGTTTTGGGTGTTTTTTTTTTTTTGGCGGAAAGGTTTTGGATGTTTTGAGAGGGGGAAAAATAAATATAAATTAATGATTGTTTGTTTTTTTTTTTTCGGTTATTCAGACAACAGATGTCCTTGTTAGTGTAGTCTGAAATCTCACAAATTTACGAAATGATCATGTGTTGGATGAGTAGAGATGAGATGACCGATTTAAAAAATCTGTCGTCTGACTAACTCAGACGACAGAAAAAACTGATGTGTTGTGTGATGAGTGTCGTGTGATTAACTTATTCTTGTAGTGGTGAGTCGAACTTGAGTCACTGCATTGCGGATAGAAATTCGGTGCCAACTGAACTGCGAAACATTCACACAATCAAGGCTCTTTCACACAAATATATAATAGCATTGAGAATTATATAGGGCCCTAGAATTTGGGGGCCCTGTTCCATCGCACATCTTGCACGACATCTAAGCCGGCTCTGGGTACTACCATTGGAGCCTTTCTTGTCATGGAACTCCATCCAAGTCGAGTTCTTGTAAAAGCATGTGTCTTTCCACCCCCACCTGTCATACGAAGATGAGATAAAGCCACCAGGCCAAAAGATGGAGTAGACAGGAGCACGATGATCCAGATCGAATAGAGACAAGCAAGCAGCCGCTCTGCCTCCTCCATCGAACCCATCCAATCATGAGATAAAGCCACCAGGCCAAAATATGGAGTAGACAGGAGCACGATGATCCAGATCGAATAGAGACAAGCAAGCAGCCGCTCTGCCTCCTCCATCGAACCCATCCAGAATTGCCCATGAGTTTTAGCCTGCAATGATCGGTGCACCCAGGCCATTCAAATCACCAATAACTCCAGCCAAGAGGACCTATTTAACTACTTCGGCAAGCAAATAGCGCCGCCCTCTGACCCTGAAGATAACGCGTGAAGGGCATGGTCTTTCGTAGCAGTCACCAAGAGCATCTCGACAACTCTGATGCTCCATCTTTATGCGATAGTGTCGCTCAAACGTACCTTGGTCCACTGGACAAAATTATCCACCCAAGTGGGATTAGAGAAGTAGAGACACTTATCCGCCTCTGGTAGGACTAGGCAGCTTGGTGGTTCAACGAGATAGGAGCCACTATGTTTGTCGCCGCCGCAGCATACGAGTCGAGTTAGGGTGAGCGCACAGAGAAGCACCTTTAGGGAGAGGCTAGGGTTCCCAATTCCTTAGATATTTGCCAATATGATGATACTACACTAAAATTATAGCTTTTTTCTTTTTCTTTTCTACAACCTAGTTTTTTTTTTTTTGACAAAATAATTATATGGATTTCATTAATACGGTAAGGGCAGAATGACCATTACATATCCTTACGCTACCATGTATAGATAGTCAAGAAGTTGTGATGCAAATGCACGTACACCACGATGATACATAGGCTAGATCACTCATTCAACATGTCATGCTCACTTATTCTAGTGAGCCTATTTACTATGAAACAAAGCATAGTAATAGGCAACATACCCTAAAGGCTACATATTTTCCTTGCCCTTCAAACTAGGGCTAGCTGGATTTCCTGAGTGAAGATAGGAAAACACATCTTCAGCAGATACCTGTTTCTTGGTCTTGGGAGGATTCTTGTTTCAGGACCCTAATGCCCTTCCCCGCTTCTTCTTGATAGTAGAGTCATTGGAGACAACTCCCCTAGGCATCATGACTTCTGCAGGAACAAGCATTCCACCCAGTGTTTCTACAAGTCCCAATGATTTGGCAGAAAGCTTGATTGAGGCTACATGCATCTTCACTTTCTTTGGTGGTGAAGGTGACCCATTGCTGCCGACTGTGAGCTCCCCAAGTGTAAGCTTCAGTTTCTTAGGAGAGGCGAAGGGAGAGCTAGGCCTTCCTCTCTTCAAGGGAGACTGTTCCATACTAGGTACCAATGCAAGCTGCTTGTTGGCTTCCTCCTGAGATTGCAGATTTGCATGACGAAGAACCATAGGTCTGTTCATTTTGGAGGAAGAACCAAAGCTAAACAGGCTTCTTGCCATAGGAGGCAGAATGGGCGTTTGGATGCCCTGAAAACGAAATGCACCTCCATTAATTGCATTGTGCAAAACCTGCAAAGAACTAGGCAACTCCACCTAGTTTAGTTTGTTTTAATTTAGTTTAATAAAAAAAAACTTTATAAAAAAAAGTAGGTTTTTTACAATTAAAACTACTTCAACGGAATAATTAACGGAAATACTGAAATGGTTAACACAACTATAGTATCACTTGACTCCCTAAAAATTTGTAAGTATCAAAAAGTGCATTTCGTAATAATTCAGATACCATATACAGATTTTACCCATCTTATAATGAGTGAAAAGTAATTTTAGAATCCATCACCTCATTCATTGGATCTGCTGAATTACATTGTCAGCCACTTCCTACCTATTCAGATCATTGCTTGAAATTGTCACTTCATGTTCTGCAAAGGAAATCCACATAAATCACTCGTCTCTGGAACAGTTCTATCTCCATAAGCCAAAAACAAAACATTTGACCATCTAAACATAATAAACCTGTCTCCATGCACAGGAAGAATAGGATCATCCTCTCAATTCATAGACATAAATTAATGCAACTAACTCATCAGTGAAGACAATAAAGAAATAGATCGATTATTATCTTGGCATTTAATTGTGAAAATGAATCTACAAGTCCGGAGTTCATCTCATAAAGCTTTGATCGATCTGACTCACAAGTTCTAGTCAAAGTTACAAGATTTAAATAGAATCGTTGGTAAGAAAATACCTTGATTCTGAAACCAATTAAGTTACAGAAAAGCTAACAAGACAATCAGATCGATATTGCAAGAAGCATTATGTAGGAAAGTTTTCATTCAGTTGGTTCCTCAATAACCTTACTGTAATTATTAAAGTTGACCCACTGAGATCGATACGCTTCTAGCTAGTTCTGCCACAGTACAAAGATAGACAAGCAACGGAATACACAAAATGTATGCTATATATATGACACAAACACAGTGTGACAGCTGACTGTAGAACAGGTATGTATCTACACGCGCGCACACACAGATATCTTATAATATATTATATTAGTTATAAACAAATCTGCATAGGTATCAAACTCGGTTTATCTCCTGATTCTTATAACGCAAGGAAAAGATTGCCAAATTCTGGTAATGATGGCCGGAACCCTTCATCAAACATACCTTAATATTGTCAAATGAGATGCCAGGAACACCCTCCAAACAGCCATCTCACCTGATTAGCCGTTGTCTTGATTGCACCACGTACATTGCATGCTGGAAAAAGATAAAGAAGATCAGTTAAAAAGAACGATATATATGATGCAAGTAGCAAAAACAAAAGTATGAATTGGAAATAAAAGGGAAGTGCACAAGGCCCTTACTAGTGCAGGTTAATGGCGAAGCCTATTTGCTCAGTTTCCCCACATAAGAAAACCAAGCAGCCCTTAATAAGGCCACATATTGTTGTGTTACACACCCTAAACCACATGATGACTTTCATATTAGCAAGACAGTCATAGGCATATAATTGCAATACAAAGTCACTAGCATCAAATTGAAACCTTCAGTGCTCATAATGATAACTAGATGGTTTAAGTTGTCGAGAAGATGGAGATAGATGTTTAGTCATCAAAGTGAATCCAGTAATGAGACTAGTCCAGTAGTCCATGAACACAAAATACAACATATATTTGCCAATAACACTCCAATTTAGAATAGCATGTATTTATTCACTGGTTTCTAGCACTAATTGATCAATTCAGTAGCTTTACCACTGCCTGCTGAGTCATCCTTGTAGATATGCACATGTGCACCAGTTCAACAAAGGTTCCTTCAGTACGTAGCTATAAATTTCATAATAACAAAACAGAAGGAACAAGATCAGAGATCTATGCATGATAATTAATATTCAGTACAAAGTACAAACATAGTGCATGCTAGCTGACATTTTCTTTTCGCTTTTTCAAACTCTTGACAAAAATTAGGAAAGAAAGAGGCAGAGTGATTAAAAGTGGAAGCGGAACTTGTCTTAATTTCTTTCCAAATTCATAAAATCTCCCAGAAGTTTCTTATAGGTGCCTCAGAGAAACGAGTGACTGAAGTTGGCATAAATAACGATGGTTCCTTTGTTTGTTTAATTTTCTGACAAATTGGTGGCAGTTTGGGTAACGGATGTGGAGAGGTCACTTATGCGGTGATATGCTAGCATCACTCTGCAGGTCCCCCCAAGAAAACATATAGAGAGGTAAGCACTCACTAATGGCAGTTCGATGATGAGGAAAAAATAAAACTAGAAAATGTCACAAGAACTAAGTAGCCTTCTCCAAAAACTAGCTAGGTGTCAACTAGAGTGGAAATGTTATAAAAAGATTTGATGGAATCACTAGTAAACAAATATATACACAATCCAGCAGTAGTCAACCTAATTTCAAATGGAAAACCGCTGAATGACAATCATGAAAATAAGCAATAAATATTTTAAGGATTCTAGTTATTTCCTGTCAATTTTTTTTTACTAGTTGCGCATCTCTGAAAAGATGGTAAAACATCATTTTGAGATACTTCCTGGAAACTATGAAGATCAAATCAACACCGAAATGAAGAGAAATTGATTTACAAAAACGAAAATAATAAAAATAAAGGAAAATGAAGAGAAGTTGAGCATATATATGATGCAGCAGACCACTCCAAAACAAAGAGAAGAGCAGGCTGGTGCCTGGTAAGGTGGTGGGTAATGGACAAAACAGCAAGAAAAGCAGCATGCATGCAGCTACCAAACTTAACAATGTAATTCTCTAATATGAAACCTTGAAAGAAAATGCCTAAATCAGTTATAAGGATAAGTTCTCTAATATGATCAGAATGAGAAATAAAATTAATTAATAGCGTAGGCTTTCAACTTGCAATTAAACACTGCTTGTGACGTTGATAAAGTTTACATCTTATTGCAAAAAACACAGACTACATATGCTTTCTGTCTAGCCCATAATTTTACCAAAATGAGAAATGAATTTTGACAAACTCAGTTGAGAAGGCCAACTAGGACATCCAATTTACAAACTCGGTTGAATCCATGAATGGAATCCTCTTAATTCTTCATAATCAAAGAATTTGTCAAAGTCTCGGGTGATTGTCCCATCCTTCATATTAAAAACACCCATATCTCTGCTTTGTCTCGGAAGGACTACCTTATTATTCATGAAGTAGATGGAATTGGCCTTACATAATCCAGAATAGTCTGATGCCTCGATTGAGAAGGAAGAACTACATTTACTTAGGAAAATGGTTCTGTTCCCCAAGCTCCTAACCTCCGAGTCCGACCACGATTTGCTGTTTGTAAATGGGACCTCAAAAACCCTGCAGCCAAATGTTAATCCTTGGTCTTTACACTTGGTGGTAGTGGTAGTGAACAGAACCACCAAAAGAACCCCCGCTGATTCCACTAAATAGTGCTCTTTAATAAGCACATTAGGACCTAAAAGTTGTTCCTTTGGAAATTCTGGAGCAACAAGCCTTATTTCTTCTTTGTCAATATCAAAAACTGAAATGCGGCTGGAAAGGTGCACGAAATAGAACTGTCCTTTATAATAACTCAGATCCCTTACTAAATCTCCCCTTGATACTTTGTATTTCCAATTTTCACCCAGCCCTGGCCTGCAAAAACCAAATCTTTGACCTGATTGAAACATGACTATGTAATCCGATGTCCAAGAAGGGCTCGATGATAAGGCAAACTTCCCTACCCGGAACCCAGAAACAACGCTGGCTGGCAAAGACCCCAGTACATCTGGGAGCTCAATTTTGGCATGATTTAAAGGATGTACCAGACTCCATTCACACCCTTCAGTTTTAGATACAATCACCAGCCATCCAAAAGATGAAAAGCATATCCTCATTCTTGCTTTTGGTAATATTTTTGGTAGGTTAAGTTTGTAACTGATCTTATTACCTTTTCCCTTCAGACTGTAAAATTCAGCTGCCTCATTCAAACCCTCACTCTTTTCCTTGGGAGGCGGCCTGATAATTTTAGGAACCGGGTTGCTGACCAAGATTCCACAAGAAAGTGGAAGCAAAAGGAGAGGAACTTGATGTGTTAATAATCTCAATGCAATATTATTAGGGTTTTTCTCCTTTACCTCAGTGGTGGCTGATCTCCATGATTTGCAAACTGCACCGAAAAAAATAAAATCCTGCAAGGAACCTGTCAGCCGTTTGGCAACAGAGATGATAAGCTCTTCGGGAAGATCGTACGACCAGTTGGGCGCCATCGAGATTACTCTTCTTTTTCTCTGGTAAACTAGAAGGACCGAAGAGTTTGACTCCCGTGGT
>BDJD01001525.1:11590-30156 GCA_002564525.1 Rosa multiflora
ATATATGTTTTTACATTTTCTTTATTTTATTTATTTTAGTTTTTAATTTAATAATCCTAAAACCCCCTTTTGTGTTCATTTGTATATATTTTTATTCTTTGTTTTATTTTTGTAAATAATACTTTTTACTTTTATTAATTTGTTTTTGCAATTACAGGTGTACCCTCAATCCCCGGAATAGAACGATCCCTATTTACTATATACTAACGATGACATTTCAGGGTTAAATTATGCGCTTCCTTTTAAGTGTATCACTACACCTATCCATCACTGCTAAACACAGATTTAGTCACCAATATGCTTACTTGGTGCTGCAATCAACAGTTCAAAAGAAAACAAAAGCCAGATTCTTCAAAGCGAAATCCCAGAGATGAGTATAGTTCCAAATAGCAAACACAGCAAAACAAAACCAGAAAAAACCCAGATATTTTCTAAAAATGCAAGAAACTAGTTCTTACCTCGTACTCCTGCGATCGCTGTTTCGATCAAACCCTTCGCAAAATCAGGTCTGCTGCTCGTCTCTCTTCTCCACAGTAATATCAAAGACCAACGCAAATTTGGGCAGAGCTTTCTCATAGTTTTTGCAGAATGAAAATGAAGAACAGAGGTTTTCCCTCTTAAATTCAACTCTCCTGCAATCACAACCGTTGATAGCGAAACGTCGCCAACCGCCCGATCACGCCACGTGTCCCACCAACCCTTTAACTCCTTCAGCACGCCAACCGCCAGAACCCGAGGCGACAGGCATTTATTACCCCCCTCCGAATCCGCCACGCTCCTTACATGCATTTTCAAACCCCATCGGGTACCAGAGGCTCAAGCCCTCTTTCAACCCCATCGAGTACCACAGGCTCAAGCCCTCTTTCAACCACATCGGATACCAGAGGCTCAAACCCTCTTTTAAACCCCATCGGGTACCAGAGGCGCAAGCCCTCTTTCTACTCCATCGGGTACCAGAGACCTAAACCCTCTTTCAACCCCATGGGGTACCAGAGGCTCAACCCCTCTTTCAAACCCATCGGGTACCAGAGGCTCAAGCCCTCTTTCAACCCCATCGGGTACCAGAGGCCCAAACCCTCTTTCAACCCCATCAAACCCCATCGGGTATCAGAGGCTCAAGCCCTCTTTCAAACCTCATCGGGTACCAGAGGCTCAAACCCCATTGGGTATCAGAGGCTCAATCCCTCTTTCAACCCCATCGGGTACCAGAGGCCCAAACCCTCTTTCAACCCCATCAAACCCCATCGGGTATCAGAGGCTCAAGCCCTCTTTCAAACCTCATCGGGTACCAGAGGCTCAAACCCCATTGGGTATCAGAGGCTCAATCCCTCTTTCAACCCCATCGGGTACCAGAGGCCCAAACCCTCTTTCAACCCCATCAAACCCCATCGGGTATCAGAGGCTCAAGCCCTCTTTCAAACCTCATCGGGTACCAGAGGCTCAAACCCCATTGGGTATCAGAGGCTCAATCCCTCTTTCAACCCCATCGGGTACCAGAGGCCCAAACCCTCTTTCAACCCCATCAAACCCCATCGGGTATCAGAGGCTCAAGCCCTCTTTCAAACCTCATCGGGTACCAGAGGCTCAAACCCCATTGGGTATCAGAGGCTCAATCCCTCTTTCAACCCCATCGGGTACCAGAGGCTCAAGCCCTCCTTCAACCCCCATCGGGTATTAGAGGCTCAAACCCACTTTCAAACCTCATCGGGTATCAGAGGCTCAAGCCCTCGTTCAACCCTATTAGGTACTAGAGGATTAAATTGGGAGCATTGTAGAGTAGCTACCTGCAATGTAACCCGCTCAAGACATCCCATGCATGTGCACTTGAGGGACTCCCTACAGGCACATCTGTGCCAAACCTTATGACCAGAAATATCAAGTCCCCACCCAAGAAACATCTTGAACGGGAACTTAGGGGACTTGTACATACTACTACGTAGTTCACTAGGTTTGTCAGTCAATTGGGGCCTGTAGGAAGACCCAGGTACCAGGCCACGGGCCGGGTTCACATCCCACCGTGATGGTTCGTGTCAGGGACAGCACCCTGGGCACGGAGGGGTCCGGACCTGATCAGCACAGTCCATCTAAATATACACCAAAAAGCTGATATAGCTGCAAGGGGACAACATGCGTCCCACATCAAAGATAGGGGAAACCCCTTTCCCTTGCTCCAGTATTAAAGCATCAGCACAACCACCTTTTACGGGTAATAACTCCTTCATCCACTATTTGTATAGTTCAATATATATATATATTAGTATCTTACTCAGGCATCGGAGGGGCAAAAACCGTGTGGTATGGTTTATCCCTCTAACGCTGTGTTCCTGGTACAAGATCAAGGGGTTGGATGGGTAGCCCAGGCGGTATAGCATTTTGAGTAAGGTATCCGGAGAAAGTCACCAGAAACAAATGTCACGGTGCTTCACAATGAATCCCAGAAATTTACCTGAACTGACGCCAAAAGTACATTTAAGAAGGTTCATTTTATGCTGGTACTTGCGTAGTATATTGAACACCCTTCTTCGGTCTTGCAAGTGATCCATCTTCTTTTTTTATTTGACCACTAAATCGACTACATAACATTTCACGTACTTGTGAAGCATGTCTCCGAAGATTTTTTGCATAGCACGTTGATATGTTGCACCGGTATTTTTCAATACGAATGACATGACCTTGTAGCAATAAATGCCTTTGGGAGTGCAAAACGCAGTAAGCTCTTTATCTTCTAAGGCCATCCTTATTTGATTGTATCCAGATGACCCATCCATGAAGGATAAAGCTTCATGCCCTGTTGTTGCATCCACCATGAGTTCAATGATGGGCAAAGGGAAGTCATCCTTTGGACATGCATCATTTAAGTCGCGGAAGTCCACACATACACGAAGTTGTCTGTTCTTCTTCTTGACAGGAACAATGTTTTCGCAATCCACATAGGATATTGAACCTCTCTAATGAAACTTGTAGCAATCAACTTATCAACTTCAGTTTCAATTTGAGGAAGGAGTTCTGTTCGAAAACATCGTTGTGTCTACTTGATCGGTCGAGCCTCAGGTTTAACTTCCAGATGATGAACTGCTACCTTTGGGTCATGGCCCGACATTTCTTTGTACGTCCATGCAAAGACGTCTTTATATTTAAGCAACAGATCATAGTATTCCTGTTCTTCTTTGGGACTCAGCGAAGCGCTCATGAAGATAAGTCTTGGATCTTCCTCAGTCCCCAAATTGAGCTCTTTAAGCTCGTCGACAATTTCTTGCCCCCCATCTTCAAGTTTTGGAGGAGCTTCATCTACTTCATCCTCGGAATGATCATGGTCATCTTCTTCGAAAGCCCCTGTTTCTGCTATTGTGATATGATAGGCGGACTGAACAATCTCATCTTCGTCATTGCCATCAACGTTACCCATTCCAACTTGGCCAGTGAGTATGATGGTATGCTCTTTCACTTTGAGTTGTTCGATCGAGCTCACCTCTAACACAGAGCGTCGCTTCATATGTGATGGGATGGGACTTCAAATTTCTTTGTTATTTCCTTGGTCATCACTCCTCTTTCTCTTTTTCCTTTGTTGCTCTTTGGGTGCTTGTATCCTCTCAAGTGCCAACTTTAGAGGGACTACCTCCGATTTCTTATTTTCTTCATTGGAAGATGACAACCTATTGAACACAGAAGGTAGAGTGGTCGTTTGGGTGATGCAATTGAAAACTGAGATTTGGCTTGTTGATGTATCGACGTGATCAAATACAGAAACTCAAGGCTCCAACTCATCAACTTGTTCAGGCAACTCAACTTGAGAATTAGGCTGAATGCAATCAAATGCCGAAACGCGAGAAGCAGATCTAGATTCCTGAGTCTCTTCTTCTATTACTTCAACACTGATGTGTTGCATGCTTGCCTTTGCAACTTTTCTTCTTCCTGAAATTTTGATTGGTTTGCCTGGTACAAAACCAAGGCCTACTTTAGCAGGGTCAGCTGTGCATCCTTGCTCTCGCAACCCCATTTGAGATTCATTAAGTTCATGCACCTTTTTACTAGGGATGACTTGGTCACCTTCTTTGTTCGACGAACAGAAGTCATATCCGGCCTTTGCTAGCAGCATATAAGCATTAGGGTCGAATCCTTCCTTTGTCCTTTTGTCAATAAGCATCCCATGCTCTATCTTGCCTTGAATCGGTTTGACAAACCCCTTTAGCGGCTGCTTGGTGGGAGTTGCGTTGCCTAACTTCATTAACGGTATGGTTGATGTTTTTTTCAGTAATTCTATGTCCTTCTCATCTAAATTTCGTGAACGTTCTTGCTCATTTGCCTCCACAAAAAGAGATTCCCCTTCTTTTCGCCTAGACTTTGGCACATAAAGAAGGACTGGAGTAGAGGAGTTGATTTTGTTCTTTGAAGCTGCCACATTAGTTTCCAACGAAACTTTACGTGGTTCCTCATTGCGATTTCTTGCAATGCTGGATTCCACTTCCTTATTACTCACTTTTGCAGTCTTCCCTGTAAAGGGTACTCCAACTGGGAGAACTTCCTTTACGGTTTCATCATTCATGTAGAACTTGGAATCCGCAAAGTAAGATTCAGCTTCAGTGAATGGTTTAGTATCACATGCTACTGTGTTTACTTCGCCATGGTAGAACTTGAAGCATTGATGAATAGTGGAGGGGACGACACCATTTTCGTGAACCCACGGTCGTCCCAACAATAAATTGTAGGAGGTCTTCTCATCGATCACGTGGAACAAAGTGTTCGAACTTATTTCTTCAATTGCCATATCTACTCTGATCATCCCTATGGCTTTTTTCCCCCCTTGGTTGAAGCCTTGAATTATGAGACGGCGTCAAGACAACTCTTCCATATTGATGCCAAGCTGCTTCATAGTCGACCTAGGCATGATGTTTACAATGGACCCTCCGTCTACAAGCATGCGGTTTAGCTTTTGATCTCGCACATACCCTGTCATGAAGATAGGTCTATTATGTGGCTTAGAGCCTAGCTGAAGGTCTTCATCCGTAAAGTGAATGGCATCACAATCTGCAACACACGTGACACATTCCTTCAGTTTCACCTTGTTAATCTCTGTGGAATACTTGCCTATGTCGATCAGCACTTGTACCAAAGCACATCTTGCTGATTTTGGCAATTGTAGTAGATCAGAAATGCTAAATTGCAATGGTAGGTCTTCTAGCTGCTTCAACACCTCGTTATCCTCTGACGTTTAATCGGTTCGTATTGATCGTGCTTGACTCAGCCTTGGCAGAATCCTTCGAACCAATTTCGTAGCTTGTTGTCATGTGGGAAGCTCTCACCTTTTCTTGTTCGTTGCCTCTCTTGGGAAAGACTCTTGTTGATGAAACCACACTATGGGGTCTTCGAGTGAAATGATTGACCCTCTCTTTGACAAATTTTGTCCCACCTTTCTCTAGACACTAACGACTTTATTTTGATTTCTTGTATTTTGCTTGAGTGATAAGTAAACATGGCGATGGGCTCTCGTGTGTCTTCCTTCGAGTAACAAGTATCCATCCCTTGTCATCTACAACTAAGTCAACTTTAGGGGTAGCAACAGGTGCAAGGCTTGCTTGTTGGATTGGCTTGACTTCTTCTAACCTTGACTTTATGCATGGTTTTCTCGAAAGCTAATATGGTTCTTTCATTGGAAGAGAAGGCAACGGGGCTGGCTCGAATGACCCAAACACGATGGTAGTGCAGTTTACCTCAGCAACATCGTCGACATCCAACTTAGTCCTTCCTTGCTTGGCGAGATTCATTATTAAATCTTTCAAAATGAAGCATTTCTCAACTGGATGACTGTCGATCTAGTGGTACCTACAATATTTTGGGTCCTTGACATGATGCATTTCCTCGGGTCGCTTGCATTCTGGGAGCTCTATCACCTTCTTCTTGAGTACGTAAATCTTCCAACGTGCCTGCCACGTCAGAATCTGGGAAGGGATATGTCTTTTGTTGCCATTCCTTCAACGAACGCTTTGTTCTGTAGTAGGTGCGAGTTGGCTCTACTTTCTTAACCTCCTTATCTCGTGTAGAGATTTTGACTGGGGCAATGTTGACAGCAATCGATTCTTTTGTAGATTTCTTCGGCGCCTTGTTAATCGTGCTTCCAAAGACCTTGTCTTTCCTTTGGTCAACAATTGACTCTTTCTTCCCTTTGTGGCTAGCTATAATCAACTCCATGTCGTGTGCTCGCATAGCCAGCTCTTCAAACCTACGGGGCTTGATTCCATGTAGGATGTCTTGCAAATTAAAGTGCATGCCTTGGATGCACATTTCCACTGCAGATACTTCTGATAATCGATCTTTACAATCATCAACTCCATGTCGTGTGCTCGCATAGCCAGTTCTTCAAACCTACGGGGCTTGATTCCATGTAGGATGTCTTGCAAATTAAAGTGCATGCCTTGGATGCACATTTCCACTGCAGATACTTCTGATAATCGATCTTTACAATCGAGACTCAATGAACACCACCTATTGATGTAATCAACTGCGCGTTCATCCTTCCATTGCTTGGCTCTAGTAAGTTCCATCATGCTCACTGTGCATCTCATGCTATTAAAATGATTCAGGAACTCAAGCTCCATCTGATCCCAACTGTCGATTGACTCAGGTTCCATATTTGTGTACCATTCAAAGGTGTTGCCTTTTAATGAACATACAAACTGCTTAACAAGATGATCTCCCTTCATTCCAACATTGTTGCAAGTCTCGACAAAATGAGCAATATGTTGTTTTGGATTGCCCTTCTGCTCAAATTGCTAAAACTTAGGTGGCTGGTACCGATATGGCATCCTCAAGCTGTCTACTCTTTTTGTGTATGGCTTGGAGTATGTGAGAGAATCACAAGAGGGACCTCCATATTAAGCTCTAATGGAGTTGTTGATCATGTCTTGCAGCTGCTGGACGGACAAAGAACTAAGTAGGCTTTCATTGTCCTTGTCATTTGCCTTTGCAGTTTCTCCTTGTTTGTCTTTGTCATCTTTATATGGAATCCTAGCAGAATCCTCATCATTTTGTTTCTCGAGCCTGCTCCAAAGTTGAGCAATCTGCATATCCTTTTCTTTGACGATATTGGTGAGCATTTGAACCGCCTCCATTAGATTAGCTATCTGCTCTTCGAGCGTAGCTGCCCCAATCATCATGACTTGCATTGCTGAGGGGTGAGGTGCACCGTCTGACTGTATCCCAGAAGTGTTATTTTCTTCAGCATCAGGACTTCCATGATATGATCTGGTGCTTGAGTTGTCATCAGAGGCAGGTGAGAACGACTGTTACCTTGATTTTGTATTTGGAGCTTGTCTCTCTTCACTTCGAGGGACATGTTTCCCTGCCCCTAAACTTTCCAGGGTGATGATTGGTTGGCGAGGCTTAGACGGAAAAGCCACAAATGTTGTAGGCTGAACCTTTGCCATGCTTCAGGTGATGTGACCAGATGAGTTGCAGCTCGATTTCGAGGTCGATGGCTTGGACTTGTTTTTCGGGATGGCTTGAGTATTCTTGGAAGCCATTGCTCGAACAGATTTGTTTGAAATCATTTTACGGAGAAGGAGATGAGAGGTAAAGAGGCCTACTGGGTGTGCCAATTTGTAAACACAGGAATCTGAAAACAAATAGAATGCAAACACATGTACAAAATAATAATTTTATTAATAATTTAAATGCGGATTACAATCTTTGGGTAATCCTCTTATTCTATCTCCGATGATATGCTTGACTCAAGGGCGATTGATGCTTGATCTTGAGTCGTATGATGGCCTTGAGGGTTGACACGTGACAAGTGCTTTGGCTTGAGGTTGGTGACGAATCGGCTATTTTGCAGCTTGAGGGTTCTTCCCACACTTGAAGACTTCTGAACTTTGGGAGTGATTTTTCTCTCTGGCTAAAGTCCTTATCTTGATTTGAGAAGGGGTATTTATAGTGCCGGCATCTCTCTCAATTTGGAATGCCTTGATGACACATAATTAATTGCATTTCATTAATAGTATAATTGAATCAATCAGCCTTAATTAATCTATTTAATCATGACTATTAATGCACTTAGCGAATTAATTTGATGACTAATTTTCGTCTTGATTATCAATTTAAATAAATTGACATCTAATTAGCAGACGACATTTAATGCTTGATTTTGCTCGGAATCAATTGATTTAATTTGATTGATCCGTTTTAATATCAATTGATTTAGTCGGAACAAATTTATTTATTGTCATCGGGCCTTTCGTATGTCGCCATGTGTCATTCTCGCAGTCCACATGAGTTTACTAACTCACAAGCCACACATACATTTTTGTGGGACCCGCATGCCGACTAAGTTTGTTTGATCATAATTTCAAGTGTTGATCGAATTATTTAATGAATTTATTTTCATTAAATTTTTAGTGTCTACACACCCTTTTTAGATTAAATCAAATTATACAAGCACAATGATTAGACAAAGTTTCATACCTTGCCCTTACTCCCCAGTTATTTTCAACATGAGCCACCGTAAAAGGATATATGTTGAAAACCGCCAAGAATTTTCAGGCCTCGATCACCCGTCTCCGATAATCGATTTACCAAACCTTTGGTTGGGAGATGTCAACAACTATTAGAGAAACCAACTGGAAACGTGTGATGGTGAGAGGAGAGGCAGGGATAGATCATCAAGAGAGAAGGAAAAATCTGGTTTTCGATCATAATGTAGGAGCCAAATTGATAGACATGCCAAGGAAATGAGGAGATAAACAGTTCTGAGACATAGAGTTCTCCAAAACCTGATGGCACGTTTATTTACTTGGAATGGAAAATAATCATGAATCGGAGACAACTGGAATGGGAAAAGAAATGAATCGGTATTGATTCCGGATGAGTTGATTTCTAAACCCATCTCCCCCCTTCGTAATCAAATTCCTGAGTATTCAGGAATCGAATCCTTATAAGGAGGTGAGACATACACTCATTCTGATTCCTTCATGTGTTAGTAAATGCATGAATACTTTTATCCGGAATTATTCTGATTCCTTTATGTGTTAGTAAACGTAGGAATAGTTTTACCCCGTAATCATTCTCTCCCATTTCAAGTAAGTAAACGTACCCTGAAAGAATCCTCCTCCCCTTTCTGGGAGGTTTTATCATGTATTTATAGATACAAGTGGACGGTTTGATTAAACGATATTATTATTAATGGCTCAAATCACATCATTTTTATTTATATACTTTTATTTATTTCTTTCTCTACCTTCAAATTTCCTCTATTTGTAATAAATAGATTGGTTGTCTAGCAAATTCACTCAGGTTTTTCACAAACGTATCAAACTGTGTAGTTTGATCTCAAATCTTTAAATATAAATTTCACTTTATAATAGGGGTGGGTTTGCAAAACCGAAAACCGAAAAAAATCGAACCGAAGCAAAAAAACATAGAACCGAAATAAAACCGCACCGAAATATATAAAAAAAAAATTTGAACTGAGCCAAACCGGTTCGGTTTAGTTCGGTTCAGTTTTCGGTGTCAGCAGGTCAAAAACCAAACTGGACAAAATGACGTCGTTTTGGCTGTTTTGACTTTGAAGTCAAAAACCCTAGTGGTATAAAGGGTTTGAAGTTTTGCACGTTCACACCTCTTTCTTATCTGTCCTCTCGGGCCTCTCTCTCTTCTCTCTGTTTTCTCTGTCTCTCTCTCTTATTTGTTCTTCGTAGTCCCACTCAATCATCGAGATCTGTTTTAGAGGCTAAGTTTGTGAAGGAGATGGGTGGACAAAATGAAGTCGTTTTGGCTGTTTTGACTTTTAAGACAAAAAACCCTAGCGGGCCTCTCTCTCTTCTCTCTGTTTTCTCCGTCTCTCTCTCTTATTTGTTCTTCGTAGTCCCACTCAATCATCGAGATCTGTTTTAGAGGCTAAGTTTGTGAAGGAGATGGGGCACAATCATCGAGCAGCACTTAGAAATATCACCTATTTCAAAAGAAAGGCTTCTGGGTATGTGATTTTTTCTTTGATTTGAATTTGTTTCTAGGTTTTTATTCTAGCATTTGATTCTTATAACCCTAGCGTTTGTCAAACCTCTTTCAGATCTCTCTCCCTATCCAAAGACTCGGCCAAAGCTGACCCCCAAACTGCTTCTCTCCGACGATGGCCTCAAGTACATCCTCCCCCACTTTCATTGTGTGTTTCTTTGATTAGATTTAATCATGAAGTTTTGAGCGTGAGACAATGGGAAAGTAGGTGTACTGCTTTTGTAGATTGTTTGTTTTCATTTAATTGTTGTTCTTTTGCAGTCATAATTCTTCTTAGTTTTTGGCAATGCTTGTTGGCATCAGTCAGAAAGTCATGAGGCACTTTAAAGCAGATGGTTTTATTCTCAAACATATCAGTTTTGCTTGATAAAACTGCTTCTCTCCGACGATGGCCTCAAGTACATCCTCCCCCACTTTCATTGTGTGTTTCTTTGATTAGATTTAATCATGAAGTCTTGAGCGTGAGACAATGGGAAAGTAGGTGTACTGCTTTTGTAGATTGTTTGTTTTCATTTAATTGTTGTTCTTTTGTAGTCATAATTCTTCTTACTTTTTGGCGATGCTTGTTGGCATCAGTCAGAAAGTCATGAGGCACTTTAAAGCAGATGGTTTTATTCTCAAACATATCAGTTTTGCTTGATGGCTTAATATTTGATTATGATTAAGATTTACATCAAAGTTTACTATTACTACCTTTTCATATTTTGATCTGTTGGCAGTCTTCGGTGTTCGTCTTTCTGGGAGCATATTAAGGAGATATTGAACCCTGATACTTTTATTGCTGCAGCGCCTTGGGAGTACTATGCAATATATGCATTTTTTGTCTTTTTATTCAATATATTTGACGGGTAAAGCTATGATATGTTAACATTTCTCATACATCAACTATTTTTACCCCTCTAAGGACTCATGTTATCACTTTGAGGACTAATATTACTATTTTCAGGACTCATATGGTAAACTAAGAAAATTTACCACTTTAATGACTCATGTTATCACTTTGAGGACTAACATTACTATTTTGAGGACTCATGTGGTAACTAAAAAAATTTACCACTTCAAGGACTCATGTTATTACTTTAAGGACTCATGTTACTACTTTGAGGACTCATTTTACCACTTTAAGGCAATTGTATGCATGTCATACGTTAACACATTGTAAAATTTTCCATATTGGACATTGTAAGTTTCTCCCTCACTTCATATAGTTATTCTAGAATCACATCTCTTTTCCCCCATCAAACTTCCAGGCTACTAAATCTGTTGAGAATATTTCATTTTGATATTCTAAATGATTTATTGGTAGGATGTTTATTTATACACATGATGTTTGTCTCCTACAGTGTTCATCAAATTTTTTATGCTTACATGTAACAATACTCCAAAGTGTGTTATATATGAGTTTCAATTTTCTTTCATGGTCAAAAACTCTATTGAAATGAAATGTGAAGTGACTTAGTGTTAGATCTTGAGGTAACCTCTGTTTCTTAATTTGCTACTTCCTAGTGATTTTTAATCAATAATTACTTGTCCAGGCCAACTTGTCCAAGGAAATTGCTGATTACTTAAATAAGATGGGTGCTAGGATACCAAATATAAAACCTGGGAATGCTACGATTGAATACCTCACAAAGATTCAGGCATCTAAACGTTTTTGGGGTATAATTTTCCCTTGGTTTTCTGTAGTTTAACCTCATTCCTTTTCTATTGCCCACGTTGATTTCTTTGCTTGCGTTTTGCTGTCCTCCTGTGGAAATTCTGCAGGTGGTGTATTGTTAAGCACCTTAGCAACAACATCAAGTATACTTGATCATTATCTACGTAATATCAATACGGGATTTTCAATCGGGTTGACATCAATCTTAATCATAGTAAGTACAATACTAAGTATGAGTTCTGAAATGCTCACCTGGCCAAAATTTCTAAATATCTACTGCTATAGCATGCTTTACTTGTTTGTGGGTGTGTATCTTTGCTTGATAGTTATTTAGTTTGTAGTCCTGCTCTTTTATATATTGCATTTGTTATGTATGTGTGTGTGTGTAATGTTCCAGTATCTATTCCAGTATCTGCTTTGTTTTCAATATAGTTATTTTGATTTGCATTCATTCTATTTCCCTTATGACCAACCTAACAATAGGTTCACATCTCTCTATTTTTCTCTAAGATAGATTAGAAATTTGAATTAATACTCCCCCCATAAATATGATGGTGGTAGTACTCAGTCCCAACTCTAGGTAGTTTTGCATATCTGTGGCATTTTATATTGATTTGGATTTAGAGATCGACTCAATTTGTGTGATCTGAAATATATGCAGGAGCTGTGGCAGATATTACAAGCATCAGTTCTAGGACAAAAGAGGGACACTCTCTTCTGTTTTTTGTTTTTTGGGTCTTTTGTTTGTGTGGGTGGTGGTTATTGGTTAATGGGTTGCTCTTTTATTTTTTATATCAAAAAGGCTCCAATGGCCTTGATTCTTAATTTTTTAGTTTTCGGAGTAATTTTTGTAAGTAGATGGAACTTGAATCCCTCGAGTCTACACCAATGTGTTTGATGCATAGTTTTATTTTGTGGTGAGGAAGGGTCTAAAAGGCCAGCAAAAAGAGAAAAAAAATGAACTATAAAAAAGACCTGAAAAAAAAAAAAACACACACACACACACACAATTATTAAATTATTTTTATTTTAAGAAAGTAAAAGTGGTAGGAAATCTGTTTTACTCAAAAAAAAAAAACGAACTGGACAGGACCGAACCAAACTTGTCGTGTCGGTTCGGTTTTTAGTTTCACATTCTCAAAAATGCAAAACCAAACCGAACCCACCCCTACTTTATAATACATTCCAAACAATTTAATGAATATAACTAACTCCCACTATATCACCAAATATTACAATAACTCATTGAAATTTTCTATAATGTATTAATGTCTGACATGCATACAATTACCTTAAAAGTGGTAAAATGAGTCCTAAAAATAGTAATATTAGTCCTTAAAGTAATAACATGAGTCCTTAAAGTAGTAAATTTTTTTACTTACCATATGAGTCCTCAAAATAGTACTATTAGTCTTCAAAGTGGTAACTGGTACGTCTAAAAGATGCACAACTTAAACCTTGCACTCAAATATCATCGTTGGTAATATAGTGATCAAGCAAGGGTCATTGCCCGCTGAAGATTGTTCCTAAACTGCTAAACAAATGTCACAAACTACTCTAAACCATGCTACTGAACAGTTAACGAAAATAAATTAATTAACTAACCTAGACTCGATGGAATTTTCTGAAAATTTTACACGACACTAAAGACACATTTAATAACACGTATACAAAATTTCAGAAAATCGGAGTTGATTTGGTATATGAAATACTTCACGTAAAACTGAACACAGAAAGATAACAAAGCAGAAACAGATTTTATAACTTTAAACTATTGATAGAAACAAAGCTAAGCACACTAAAGACACATTTAATAACATGTATACAAAATTTCAGAACAATCGGAGTTGATTTGGTATATGAAATAATTCACATAAAACTGAACACAGAAAGATAACAAAGCAGAAACAGATTTTATAACTTTAAACTATTGATAGAAACAAAGCTAAGGACTCATTCTCCACCACCAAACACACTTAATCATATCAAAGCTCAGTTATGGAATTCTAAATCTCAATTGAATTTACCCGAAGTTAACTCACAAGCTTGAATTAACCCATTACCCTTTCTTAGTTCCTCGTTAAGTGAATACAAGCTCACCACTTAATCTATTTCCGATTATGCAACCTAGACACAAGCTCGCTAAGTTTGACATATCAAAATCATTAAGCAAGAAAAGGGTTTGGATAAATCTAGGGTCACAAGTACATTGGTAGTCTTGCTAAACCTAGGGTTTGAGTCTCATGTAATTCAAGAAGACATTTTGCTACTCAATTGGAATGAACACACGACATATACGAATCTAGTGTTACTCCTAGCATTAGAACCCTAACCTATTCATTTAGTTGCGCACCTAAACAAACAAGCAAAGATTCATCTTGTAGACACGGTGAAACAAACACTCAATTGATAATATAGAAAACCAAAAACTAAATTGTCATCAATATGAATTGAACATGTTTGGGGCTTTGAAATCGCCCCTAGCTACAAAAGTATTTAGCTAGACATAGTCATGAACAAAACAAAAACTAGAAGAAAGGAAAAGGAAGAGATGGCGGCCAGTTGATGGCAGAAGATGTCGTTCTTTCTTTCTCTTGTGCTGCCCTCTCCTACTCAACTGAACGTCTCCCTTCTTTATTGCTTAGGTCAGCAAATTTTCACTTCTTTTCCTTTTAGGATTCAAGTAGCTTCTCCTCTAAGATTTCTAATAATTTTCACCCATAAAAATATGTCATATATCTCTAATAAACAGAGATATTCAGTTAATACTCGTCGGTGGGCTTCTAAAAGGAATTCGGGCCTCAAATCATGGATTTCCGTCAAAGTGTCAGATTCCCGGACTGCCCGACCTTGCTGTACTAAATCGGCCATAACTTCTTGTAGAAAAATTATATTAACGAGCCGTAAAAATATTCGGAAACTAGACATCCAAGGCTTTCCATCAATATAAAGATCACCCTCTGGATCATTGTGAGCTGGTCTCAGTGATCTGTCGAAGTTGACTGATCTGCACAGGCAGATTTACCAATTTTGCCTTTCAATCCCTCTTTTACTTCTTTTCTCCTTCTTTGCTCAAAATACCTATAAAACAAGTAAACAATGTAAATAACGAGAAAATACACTAAATAACAAAGAAAGTATAGAGATTAACGTTATTAATATCGCATAATCATGCTCCTATCAGTAACATGAGTCCTTAAAGTGGCAAATTTTCTTAGTTTACCATATGAGTCCTCAAAATAGTAATATTAGTCCTCAAATTAAGTGGTAACATGAGTCTTTAAAGAGATAAAAATAGTTGATGTATGAGAAATGTTAACATACCATAGCTTTACCTTAATTCATTATTATTATTACTCTATTATTAAGAGTCTTTCAAAATGTACCCAACAAATTTCTATGTAGACCTATCATAAAAAAAATTGTTCTATATTTCCAATTTTACCCTTACCTTTTCAAAAAGCCAGCTTCCTTCTCTGACTAAATTTTCTTGCTGGCTTTCTTGACTATTCATCTGCACTGGTTAGTTTAACTTTTTCATCGTTTAGAATATTGGGTTTCTGAGTTACTCCATAAGGTTGCGGACAAAAATTGTGTAGGCTGTGAATCATGTTAGTTTGACATAAAATGGTGTGGCTTCGTGAAAGAGGCAATTGCTAAGATGATAATAGATCAGAGACATGCCAAATTGATAGTTAACGATTCAATTTGGAATTGCAAAAGTAGTTAAATAAAATAGAGAATGATGGTGGGTTCAATCAACACCATGAGACCATGAATATAATTTTCATCTAGTAGCAGAAGAGAAACTAAGCCAACCGCTCACGGAGGAGAGAGAGATAAAAAAAATCAGCCGAGTGCTTAAGGAAGAGAGAGAGAGAGAGAGAGAGATCAGAAAAGGGTTGCCGAGCCGTTGCTTATCACGCGGTAGCAACAATTGCCGTCGCAAAGGAGGCCATGGAGGTTCGATTTTTGCAGTTCTAACCTCATATTAATGTTCCCTAATAGAATAGCCATATGTGGTTGATTTTCACAGTTCTGTATGGGTATTGGAGAGTTCAGTTGTTTGCCTTATGGTTTTCACAGAGGGAGGAAGAAAATGCTGCTGGAGATTAAGGGAAAGAGCCACCGGCGGCGGTTGGCTGAGGAACTACACGCGTGGTGTTTTGTTTTGTTTTTTTTCCACCAACTATACAGGGACAATGTTGGAACAATTTGACATAAAATATTATTGGTGGGTTTACTTAGAAATATGTTGGGTACAAATAGAAATATCCATTATTAAATATATATTTTTTTCTTTCTTTTTTTCAATACCTCGGGTATTACAATTTTAATCTTCTAGGGGCGATGTTTATTTTTTTTTACTAATGAGGATGTGAAAACACCAAGCTAAATTATGTGTATGAATACATACAGAAAAAGCAAAGTTCTGTGTCTATAAGAGATGTGACCATAGTTATAATTTTTAATTCATATAGAACAAGATTGTTGTTAATTATGACCAATTAATGTATCAAAGTCAGACTATTTTCTTTAAGTGGGGGATGACCTTGATATTTTATTATACTTTTCCATAGCAATGCAAGTAATTATGGGGGCAGACGAATTCTATATATATATATATATATATATATATATATATAATTATGTATGCAAATATTTGGTGAGTGACGGCGGTAGCCCCCATTGGGCACAACGTAGGTCCGCCAGTGTGTATAAGGAAATGAATAATTTTCCTTTTAAGAAGGAAAAATATGAGGGAAAGTGAATCCTTTCATCCTCCAAATTATTCATTTTCCATTCCACTTTTTCTGCATTAATTACATAGTACAATTGTTGAAAATTATTATTGACAATATTATTTAAAAAATTTATGAGATTTGTGTAACTATATATTTTAATATATGAGGATATAATTTTGTTTCCTTTCCTTGCACAAACCAAACACTAGAATGGAAACAAACGTATATTTTCTCATTGCTTTCCCAACATTTCCAAACAGCGGAAAGGAAAGTTAGTGGAAAGTTTATTTTTCTTTCCCATAGAATTTTCTAAGGAATTGATTTCCTTTTTGCGAATCAATTGAGACCTTAGTGAAGTAAGTGGGTTTATGGGGGATGTCTATGGGCATCAGTTTTGTAATTTTTAACAAAAACAGGTTTTATTATTTATTCTATTTAATAAATTTTTTATTTTGAGAGAAACCTAATTAACAGGTTTAGGTGTATTTTAAAAGAATCTTATCAGTGAGGTTAATTTAATATGTGATTAGAAAATTAAGTGTATAATAAATTTTTTTTTTTAGCTGCACTTAAAAAGTTAAAACATATATTTAAGTGACGTGTCCAAAGTGTGGAGAGAACCTTCAGTTGCTGACCTTATTAAACATGTAAGTTCAATTACTGTTGGCAATGATTTTGAATCTTTTGCTTTCATCCTTTGGTGGCTGTGGAGGAATAGAAATCTGGATAGGCATGGAGAAATAGCTTTGAAGCATGGTGACTTAATTAACAATGCCTTGATTGCCTCTGATTGGCACTTGGAGTTTGAACGGTGTGACGCTAAGAGACAGAATGCGATCATTCCACCGGCTGTTATTACTATGATTTGGCAGCCTCCTTCTATAGGTTGCCTGAAATTAAATTTTGACGGCGCGTGTGATGTAAAAAACGGTGTAGGTGGGCTGGGAGTTGTCTTCAAAGATGATAAAGGTTATTTAAAGGATCTATACAATTTTCTCGATTCTAGAAGCATTTATTGGCAATAAGGGTTCTCCATCATGGAATTTTAATTTCCTATTTCACAATCGGCTGTGTATAACCCATCAATGATCTTTAGCAGCTCTGTTTCTCCTTCTTTCTTTTTCTTTTCTGTCTTTCTTCTTTGTTTTCCACTCACTCAGATTAATAGCTCAAAATTGGCATTGATCCAAACCCACCTTCTTCTCTCATAGATCAATTTCTTATCTCAAAATGCTACAAAATTCTCCCAAATTTCGATTTGTGACTACCATTCCTCAAATTTGATTAAAAAGGAAAAACTTAGATTTTGCAGATAAGAGATTGTTGATAAAGAGTCATGGATTCTCTAATGGGTTGATATGTGTTGTTTTGAATCTTAAATTGGCTTTAAAAGCAACAGAAATTTTTTCATCTTCACTTCAGTAATTCGGTTTTTGAAGAGAGAGAGAGAGAGAGAGAGAGAGAGACAAACACTACATAAATAAATGGAGCA
The DNA here is from genome assembly GCA_002564525.1 of Rosa multiflora. Taxonomy (NCBI): domain Eukaryota; kingdom Viridiplantae; phylum Streptophyta; class Magnoliopsida; order Rosales; family Rosaceae; genus Rosa; species Rosa multiflora. The sequence goes on from BDJD01001525.1 coordinate 29,487, forward strand.
TCGCTGTCCGATCTCATTAATGAAGTCTAACGGTTGACATTAGACATCAGCATCTTTTCGTTTTCCACGGGCGTCCGCCTTTGAACGTCCTTGTGTGTGTGTGTGTGTACTTTTTCTATACTAAGGACCTCCTTAGATTTTAAAATCTAAGGATTGCATTAAATAGACTCACTTTTCGATCGCATATCTACATTTCGACTGTTTAGTTTTTAGGTCCTAATGCATAGATCACTTCCTGCAAATTTTCAGCAAAATTGATGATCATTAAGGTATCAAACTAGATTAAATCAATGAACGAACTGAATTTGTCCAACCTGAACCGTTCATATTCATAATTGTAAATCGCAGTTTTGAATGTCTTAATGATTATCAATTTGGCTGAAAATTTACAGAGATTATCTGCTCATATATACCTAAAAACTGAACGGCTAAGATATAGATATGCGATCGAAAAGTGAGTTTAATCAAGGATATCCTTAGATTTTAAAATCTAAGGATTTCCTTGAATAGACTTACTTTTCAATCGCATATTCACATCTCGACCATTCAGTTTTTAGGTCATAATGCATAGATCATCTCTGCAAAATTTCAGCCAAATTGATGCTCGTTAAGGCATTGATAACTGCCTTAAAGCTAGTACGGTTTAGGTTGGACAGATTCAGTTCGTCTA
>BDJD01001529.1:0-11163 GCA_002564525.1 Rosa multiflora
TCAATCTGAGGATAGTGAGGCAGACTTGTTCACTAAGTCATTGCCCAAATCCACGTTCGAGAAACATGTGGCAAGAATTGGTTTGCAGAAATTATCTGAACTCCCATAATCGTAGTCATCAGGGGGAGGCGCAGACATTAGGGGGAGATGTCTACATATTTGTCTCGAATCGTGAAGGGTGTGTTGTGCTCTTTTTCCCCTTCGACCGAGGTTATTTTTGTCCCACTGGGTTTTTGTTACTCGGCAAGGTTTTTAATGAGGCAACGAGAGAAGCACCGCGTTTGGGCAACACAAGGGGGAGTGTTGAAGGAAAACCTAATTTGTGTTTAGCCCAAACTCTAGGTTACTTGACCTAGTGGTAATAGGATTTAATTAGAAGGATCTAGAATCCTAATCAATGTAGAATTACTTTCCTTGTATGATTGAGATTCTATGCATTGTAATCCTCTATATAAAGAGGCCCCTATTATCAATGAGAATACACAGCAAATTCCTCGACTTTTGACTTCCCCAAACTCTCTTGTGGCTCGGATGCTCAAGGCACGATATTTTTCCGGAGACTCTTTTCTTGAAGCTACTACTGGGGCTACTTCTTCTTTACTATGGAGGTCTTTTCTTTGGGGTCGAAAGCTGCTGCAGCAGGGCCTAAGGTGGAGGATTGGTAATGGTGAAACAGTTCGGGTTTTTCAGGATCCTTGGGTCCCTTCTTTGGAGAACTTTAGAATTAGGTTGAAGAATGGGGTTGACTCTGAATTGAGAGTAGCTGATCTAGTTACTAATGGGGGTGTCTGGAATGATGAAATGATGGAACTGGTGTGTGATGATCGAGAGAGAGATGCTGTGGTGCAGATTCCAATTGTTTCTACGGCAGCTCCGGACAAGTTGATATGGCATTTTAATCGGAGTGGGAAGTATTCAGCGAAGAGTGGGTATTGGTTAGCTTCGAAACTTAATCGGGAAAGGGAGAGATTAGGGGAAGCTGCCAACTGGTGTGTGATGATCGAGAGAGAGATGTTGTGGTGCAGATTCCAATTGTTTCTACGGCAGCTCCGGACAAGTTGATATAGCATTTTAATCGGAGTGGGAAGTATTCAGCGAAGAGTGGGTATTGGTTGGCTTCGAAACTTGATCGGGAAAGGGAGAGATTAGGGGAAGCTGCTCCTGAGGTGGTGGAGTACTGGAGACATCTATGGAAGCTTAAACTGCCTCCAAAGATGCTACACTTCCTGTGGCGCTGTTCTTTGGGTTTTGTGCCATGTAAGGCGTCCTTATTCAGACGTAGGATTACGCAGGACGCGGTTTGTCAGCGATGTCAACAAGGTGAGGAAACGCCCTCGCACGCAACCTGGAGTTGTGGTGATTGTGTTGCGGTGCTTGAGAGGGCGGGGTTTTATGCTAAGTTGCATCCTGGTCAGTCGCCTACATTTTTCTCTTTACTTCAGCATGCAGTGAACGTCTTGCAGGCAGATGAGCTAAGGCTATTTATTATAATTTTGTGGATCAACTGGAAAGAACGTAATGCATTGTTGCATGGGGGGCATGCAAAGCCCAGTAATGTATTATATGAAATGGCAGTGGCAGTTTGGCAAAGCATTCTTGCGGTGGAAGCTATGAATGTGACAACTGGAGACACACGTGGTAGAGCAGCTCAACGATGTGGCAGCCGCTGGTCTCCTCCATCTCCAGGTATATTTAAAATGAATTGTGTTGGATCGGTGTTTCCTGGAGCGGCTGAGGTGGGCGTTGGGGCTGTGCTCAGAGATAATAGAGGCCGTTTTGTTGGTGCGGTGGGGCCGCGTTTGAGTTTTAATATTTCTCCCGGTACTGCAGAGTTATTTGCAATTAAGATTGGATTGGAGTTTGCTTTGGAGAAGGGATGGTCAGCTCTGGTGGTAGAGGGTAATTGTCTGGAGGTAGTGAATTTGCTTTCTAAGGAGGAGGAGTGCATGTCGGCGGATGGGGTTGTTGCATGGGAAGTCCAAAGGTTGTTGGTGAGATTCCAACATGCAAGGATTGTGTTTGGTCCTAGAGAGGTGAATAGGGCAGCTCATATGGTTGCACAACATGTAGCCCGGGTTGAAGGGCGGTTTTGTTGGTTAGGGGTTGGGCCTCCTTGGCTCATGCAAGTCATCGATGATGATAGTCCCGTAACTAGTAGTGGTAGAAGGGATGGATGGTGTGGAGATAGCTCTACAACTTTGATTTCCAGTGTGTAATTTTCTTTGAGTCATTCAATAAAAGTTCCCATTCTCAAAAAAAATATATTTGTCTCCATTTCTTTTCACAATAATGGATGAGATCTGAGATCCGAGTTCAAATCTCCATTTCATAAGATCGAAGAAATTTCAAGCTTTGGTGAGTGTGAGAGGAGAAAGATTGCATTCCTTCTTTATTATTTGCGTCGTCCACAAAAAGCATGGATCACGAAATGCTCTACAATCCTAATCTAGACCTGTGTAACTGTGTTACAAGGCCCACAAAAAAATAGTGAAGCTGAAGAAAACTTCTCACTTGCTAGGAGTATCCTTGAATCTTGAATATACTACTAGTCTACTACTCTAATGAAGCTGTTTACTCATGTTAGAATTAGGGTGATGCAGGAGGAATTAATCAGATGTAGTTTTCTTGAAATGTGCTGCCTGAGTGCTACGTAGGTGGGAAGAATCTGTTGAGATTAAACGGCAAAGTGTAGAACTCTTCGTTTCTGCTGTCTCCTCGAAATGTTCTGAACTTAACCCACCATGGCATCCCTCTGTCTTTCTTTGCTTTTTCTACCTCTATTGTGTTATCAAGAAACACTGCCACAATCAACCCCACAGTAGCAGGAGATGAGAATATCGTATTCAAAAATGCATTGAACTGCAAACAAACACGGTAACATAGTATTATAACCAACAGAATACTACACATTATCCAGAAATGTTTGCTGGCAATATGACTCACCCATCCGGCATTGGTATGGACCAGACCATGATGAACAGGATTCCAATATTCATTGAAGAAGTGGGGGACTGATATCCCAAGGAACAGCGAAAGCCCGGTAATTATGAGGTTTCTCATAGAATTCATATTTGTGAATTGAAGAAATGATAATCCCACTGAAGCTGCAAATGGACAAGGAATATTTGTGATGAGACTGAAGAAGAAATTAATGGATAACCTTAATTAAGCTCATAAAATGCATACCCACGAGGCCGAAGAGAATGCAGTATAGTGCAGCATATATAGGGGCGGGTATAGATGCAAATACAGCTCCAAATTTACCTGAAAAAATATTGGAGGAATAAACCATAAACAATATCTTTTGAATCTTATACGCGAAACCATGAACTAAAATATGCAACTGTAGCAGAATTTTGAAGACCCGATTTTCTTTACAGATCAATTTAGTTTCTGAAGTAGAAAGTTCACTGGAATTTTCTTCACAACATAGCCATTATATGTTTCACAAGGAGATCAGTCAAGCAGTTAGGAGCAACCTTCCTACCTATCTCCATGAATTTATTGTCTCATTAAGGTAAAATTCTTACCTAAGGTTGAGAAGAATATCATAAATCCAGCAGAAATTTGAACAACTCTCCGACTTCCAACCCGTGTCAGTCCAAGGAGTCCAACGTTTTCCCTGAAATACATGACAACTATCTCAATCAAACTAATGTTAAATGGAAAAAAAGACCACAGAGGAAGCTTTGTAGGAATCTAATGTGGTGTCTTACACAGAAACAGTTGAACCAGTGCCTGTTCCATATAGTCCATCAAGCAGAACACCGATTCCCTGCCAACATTGTGAAAACTAATCAGCTTTTTATTACCAGAAAAAAGATTGAGTTACCTTTTTGTATTAACTACATTCTGGAACTACTTACAGTACACTATCAGCTCTTTGTTACCAGAAAAAATCTGTTCTAATGTGAGTTCATGGAACTATATTCATAACAAATTACCCTTTCGTACTAACTATATTCTGGACTAATGATCCATTGAGAAACAACCCCAACACTTATTAGTACCTGAAGATTGGTTTATCCTTTACTATAAATTATCTATAAAAAATATAATTGTGCTGTCCTTTTTCATTGCAGTGATGGAGGACAGTTTCAAAAATGTACGAGAAGTAATTTCAACATTAAGCAAGCAAATATCTTTTGGCAAAATACTTTCTAATGCTCATAACATTTGGGCAATCTTTTTATACCTCCATTGAGATATGGGGAAGAAAGGTTGGAGCATTTGATAGAACAAATTAGTTCTTTGCGGTGTTCGTTGTAAAATTTACAATTACACTCAAGATCTAGCACGACACATGCCGCAGTTACAAAAACTACTCCATAGAAAACTGTCATGAGGTTTCAAATGAGTTCACCTGCCAGCCAATACCCCGGCTCAAAACATAAGCAGGAGGAGGAGTGGCAATTGCCAATCTCGATGCAGCCTTGTATGCGCCAGTTGACTGCGATATACAAGTAATTGTCAGGACCCAAGAAGTGCTTTGGATAAGACATACAGTCCTAGAGACATATTAAAGGAGGAAACTAACATCGATCATAGACTAAGGCTGTTATAGTTAAGTTATGATATATATCACCTCATCAATAAACGACACAATATTATAGTACTTCCAAAACTTGATACATACCTCAACCATTGAAACAAGAACTGCAGACATCATTGCAAATGAGTGACCAGCAGAAAATGTAGGTGGACCCCACTGCAGCGGATATGGAAACTTGAACCTGATATGGCATAAAAAAAATCTCAAAAATATGAATGAGTATTAAAAGAAATTAAGAACCAGAAGATGCATTATGAGAAGGCACATTCTTCTTGGGCATACCATGGGGCAGTCGATATGAGATTTGCTCTATCCGTACGACAGCTGACTTGGGTTTTATTGGGTTTGTCTCGGTAAGCCCCACCGGCAGTTAAGATTAGGGAATAGATCCAAATGATTGTGACACAAATCAATACTGGAAACCGTTCAAAGATAGGGACATCTCTAAGTGGTCTCACATGCTTCAGATACTGAAAATGACATAATGAATCATTTCATCCGGAAAAAAAATGATTAATGGAGGTGCCAAATAAATAGTAATTTTAAGTTACTTACTTGAGAAAACCCGATGACCAACAACAGCATTGGAAGTCCAATTTCCACACACTTTCCCAACTGAAAAGATGAAAACTTTTTACTCACTGGAATAGTTTCTAAAGAGAATGAATAGATAGGTTGCAAAAGTGGAATATCAGCTAGCTATCATTGATATGGTAAAAAGAATGATCGCAATGAAGTATCCTTATTTACAGTCCATATGGTTCAGTTTTCACCAGGTTCTAATGTTTCATGGTTGAAATAAAAACATTAGTCACAGATTTAATATATAAATCAAAAGTTCATTGATGGAATGGAACAAAGATTCTACATAGAAACATGAAATATTCAATATTGACAATTCACAAAGAGCATATCTTATGCAATGATGAAGCAATATAAATACTGAAACCCTCAAAGTGGTCCTCTTCTAGTTAATTGCCAGAACTTTATACCATTATGGAATAAATGGATGAAAGCTCTGTGATTTTCTAGAAGATAAAAATGCTGTTCTTTAAGGCCACATGGCAGGGAAGTCCTTCAGGTTCAACCCAATGGAAATGAAAAGTTGCTTCCTCTAGAAAGATTTACCTCTGGAAATCCTCGTTCAAAGAATCCTAAGCCCACTAATCCAACTACAGGTGCCATGCCAAGTGGACTGAAAAACCTGCAGAATAACCCATCTGATGCTTCATCAATCAACATAAAATAAAAGCATAAAATTTCCATTATTGGTTTTCTAAAATCAAAATACCGTGAGAAGAGACCCCAAACTTGGCTGTAACCCAGAATGATTTGTATGCTTGAAGCTACAATTAGAGCTCCTTGGATAGCACGCATTGTTTGTATAAATCTCTGCAAACCAATGACATGGGAAGATCTCTTACAATACCCTACCAAATAAGAAAGGTGCTTTAAGTACAATTGCTGAATAGAAAAGAAATGCATATATCTCTAATGGGATTGAGGTTTACACTGACATGAATGTATTATCAAGGTCACAAAATTTATGAACCGCATGCACTCATTTGGCCTCCCATTTAGTCTTAAAATTACTCTTATGTGCATACATTTTAAGTAAGTTTTGTTTATGCAAAGATTTCTTAACTTATGTTAAGCTTTTTGACATCGTGCATTTAACTACCTTTACTATTTCTGACCATTTTGCATCATGAACCGCTCTCAACTATCAACCTTTTAGGAAAACTGGCCCAATTGAAACCATGGGTCTCTATCCTAAGAAGACATCGCTACAAAGACACCATCCAATCTGAAGCCGGCCCCTATTGAATCAGTAGACTAAAATTCCATGGAATATATTTTGCATATATTAAATTCCACAAGATTTCCAGACCCACTTCCCATGTAGCAAGGGAACAGTACAAGGAAAGTTACTTACTTCATGATCATCAGTAATCCGATGCAATTTGGAGTCGTTTATAATGTAGGCTATTGGAACGACATAAGCAAAGGAGCCTCCAACTACAGCAGGTAGCCTGGTTCCAAAAAGTGCTTGGAGAAGTGTCTTAATTCCAGCAACAAAAAGGAGAGTCTGTATTACTCGTGCTTTGTCACCCTGGTTGTGAACACGAAATTTATTTCTTTAATCAAATAATTAACAGAAGTAGAAGAACTTATCATATGGACCAAAGATGACGAGAAGTATGCAGTTATCAATTTGCAAGAAAAACAGCTTACATCACTTCCACCCATTGCAGGGACAAGTAAAGAAGGGATCATTACACTTTTGCCAAGCATGACAATGTAGTTTTGAAATGCCAGAACTATGGTTTCAGCTGCAAGACAAAAGCTTGAATCATAACCAGAAACGAGAGATAAAAGCAATCAAGTAGCAAACTTATTAATCCCCCTAATAATCTTTCTTGCAGAACAACTCAATAGACGTCTTAATCATGCCATGACCAAACGATGATTACTAAATTGTCTGTGTCACATTCACAATTCAAATGGTACACGAGGGAGAAAAAAAAAGTATTGATCAGCTGCAATTCAACAAAAAATGTAGAAGCTTTCCCCTAACGGCTAAAATGGGAATTACAATCACACATTGCTAAAGTCTTCAACACTATAACCTTGATCCCTACCAAACCTCTGTTTTGTAGCCCAGAAAGTGTGACCCAAAAAAGAAATGAGAAGACAAACTCATTATACCATCTTTAACAGTAGCACTTAAAGCTACAGCACGAACTTTCATTTCTGTGGGGCAAGTATGATGCCACATTAACTTACACCAACCAATTACATAATAATATTTTTGTTTCTTTCTTATAACCTCTCAGGAACAAAACAAAGTTCATAAATTAATCTCTCCTAAGTCCTAAACAACAAAACCTCATACCCCACCAGTCTCCATATGATAAATGTAATTCCTGTTACTCACAGAACAACTAAGACACTCAACAATACACCTCAAAAACTCACCCTTTTCTTAAAATAACGATTCTTCATCTCACAGTGTCAACCTTGTAATGCCACATTGCTTCAATCTATACTAGCGGAAGAAACACCAGTGTGACTATAATCTCAGAAATCATTAAAGCTACCAAGCCACCACAATCCCATTTCTGTTCCACAGTGATCATTGCCCTCAAAACCCCAAACCCAGATTAAAACTTCTGAAACAGAGAGTAAAGAGCCTAGTTGAAGAGCCACAGGCCCATTTCACAAAGATATATTTGTACAGACGATGAAAACAACAACAAAAAAAGAGAGAGAAGAGATAGCACATACCCCAAGGTGGGTTGGAGTCTATACAGTACTCAAGGTCCTGGAGCTGGTCCATTGGAGGGTGTGTAATGTCAGCCATTGATGAAGCTCTGAAAAAAGGCAAAGTGCTTCAACAAAACAAAACCCCGGAAACCCCAAAGAAGAATGGAGAAGAAGAACCAAGACACACCAAAGTGAGAAAAAAGAGTCCAGATATAAAGTGAGAGAGAGAGAGAGCACACTGCACACTACAGAAGAAACAACAACATGCAAAGCAGCAGAGAACAAAGCCTGCTCCTTTAAGCAGTCTTCAAGATTACACATTTGCCCCCATACAACAAATCGCCCATCCCATCCCCCCACATCTTTCTGATGGAATATCAACGAAAAGACGCTTTTATCCCCACCTTTCGTTGTACGTCAAATCTTTTGGCGAGGTTTTTTTTGGGGCCCGAGGATAAATCTCCACGACTGATTTAGACTCTGCTTCAGTACCTTATAACATCATCACCCTCCAGTGACTGATTGAAGCCATGACCACAGTAAAAAAAAAAAAAAAAAGCTCCAGTATTTAACCCTTGGTTAAAAGGGAAGGTTATTTTTGGTAAATCAATTAGTGGTTTTTTTTGAAAGGGAAATCAATTAGTGGTTTGCAGTGAGTTGTTGATGTTATTGTTCATTTCAGCTAGAAATTTATTAGAGAGTTAATGGCTCTGTTGGGTTAGTACTTGACTACTTGGTAAAGGTGGAGACTTTAGACAGTGGCAAGGAGTGTAAATATGGGGTTAAGAGTATGGGCAAAATGGGGAGAGTGGGTAAAGTCAAAGGAGGTGGGGTGGCACGTGCGAGTGTTTTATTTGAGCTTTCGGCAGAGACTTCCTTCTGTAAACAATATTCCCAGTTTCCCACCACAAGCATGACATTCTCCCTTTACTTTCTCCACAAAATCCGATTCCCATGGAGAATTTTAAATTTTGAAAAATAATTGTTAAAAAAAAAAAGAAGAAGAAGAGTAAACCCGATGTGTTTGTGTTCATATTTCGTTTTCAAATCATACAAGATAAGAATCTTCCACAAAGTTTTTCTCTATTATTATGGACGTTGGCTTGGGTTGGATGCTTTCCCTAGCCTAAAAATGTGGGAGCTTTTGAAACTTTTTGAAATGGAAGAAATAGATGAGGTCTCAATTGGGTCCTTTGTAGGTTGTTTTGTTGTCAAAAGGAGTCGCTTTTTTTCAGGCCAGTTTTGTTAGAGAAAGAGGGATGGACCCTTCTAGTCATAGTCATAGTCATACTTCATCATCCTGTAATCCTGCATTTTGCTTCAGTAAAAAGAATTTGCGGTTATTTTTGGTCCTCCAATTTCAAGTTTACTTTATTATGTTGTTGTTCGGTCAAATTTTCATTGAAAATCACAGGTGACTCGCCTAGTTATTTGACAAAATTTACATGCTCCTATATGGGTGATGTACATGCAATTTTTAGTGGCAATTTGATGAAATTTACATTCGATTATAGTACAGGGACGAAAGACAATTCATGCTAAAATTTCAAACTTTGTAAGGTGTAGGTTGGCCTTGTTAATGCATCTGTAGCCATAATTTTCATGAATTATTTACCTGCAAGGTAAGGGAATAATGTCAGAATAATAATAACTTTGGCTACAAGTATTGCTTTCTGCGACCGAGTTGACGTATCGGCATCGAGCAATAAGTTCGTCACTTGCTCTGAATTTAAACTTTCAGATTTTGTTGCACAAACAAATTTATATACAAAACAGTAATTGCAGCACTGATAATTTGGAACTCATATCTAATTGTCATATTTGTAATGGTCTTCTTAACAGGATTAACTGCTTTATAATTACTTTTCGGGTTCTTATGCAGGAAATATGTTCGAGTCTATATCTGCAAGACCCAAGTGCTCTATTTTCCGAGTTAGCCCGATTTTCTTGTTTTGAAGTCGTGGATAAGTTTGTCAATTGTCGTTGCAATTAGTTGCTGTATTGAAAGGTTGGAGAGGTGGTTGAAAAAATCATGTTGAGACAAAAATACGAATGCTTTGTATAACATTTCCTCTTTTCCTGTAAATGAACAGGTTGAGCACAACCAAGAATCGGTGTCAAAATGAGGAGCATACCTCTCTACAAATCAGAGTAGTTATATTCCCTCAGTCCTCTTTATCAGGTCCAATATACATGGTGCAAAAAACGGAAATTAAAATAAGCAGGCAACCAAAAATTCGACCAAAAGTTGGTGCAATCCTTGCAGAACCAATGACCCAAAGTTGTGACAGTGCAGCCTGAAACAGAGAAATAAAAGGGACTGAACTGGGTACGTTGTTAAAAAAGTACAAAAAATTTGATAATGTTATGAATTGTAACACTTGAACGATATTTTTTCCCATGTTGGATGCATTTCCTTATGTTTCTTTATCTGATTACATAATAACTGATACTGCTTCCTAATTGCCTGTTTCCCTATCCCCCATATATCCCGTGCTCTTGCTGGATAAGATCAGACTCCGCATTTTACAAGCAACTTCTCAATCCCATATATGATATCCAAGTACAAACAAGGCATACCTCCATGTATAGAACATTTGCAACTTTGCTAGTTTTCTCAAGCTGCAGCCCACGTGCTAAAAATACCTGAAATCAAGGACACAAAGTTCAGAACTCCATAATGCTGGAGTATTATTAGAAATGGAAGTCTAGAAACTAATGCATGCTTTATTGCATCATAGTTCTGCCAGCGACAAAAAAAAGAAGATGGACAATAGTTCACCACATCACCTCGGCAAAAAAGGCCAGAACGCCGAGTACAAGCATAAGTGATAATGAGTAAAAACTTGGGAATACAAACTTCTGCAAAAGGAAGCATAAGCATTTGAGAAACCCGAATCGGCAATAACCAGAAAGCATCGTAGCTAAATATATCACTCTAAGCCATTATAACACTGAAAATATAATAATCAAACTCAGATGACTGCACCAAGAACAACCCTCCTGCATCCAGCTCACATGTTTATAAGAGTAAGATAACATAATGGATACCAACTCATAAATCACAATTAAGGGGAACTCCTCTATACCTAATGTAATTCTCTTGGTTTCATTAATATAGTCGGTCGTCTTGCGTTAAAAAAAAATAATAATAACTTGCAAACTTTTATTGTTATGAGAAGTTTCCCACATTAGATAGGATTGTCGTATAAGACGACATCCATCAACAATATTATAATCGAATAGATCACTTGGAAGCATTAAAAAAAATGTAGTTCTCATTAACTTATTATGGCAAGACTTTGAATCTCACCCCTCCCTTGATCAAAAATAAATATTATACA